>WTSP01015536.1:0-45947 GCA_025331215.1 Actenoides lindsayi | reverse complement strand
CCCCGGGGGGCAGTGCGCCTCTGGGTTTTGTCGCGGGCATTTGGTTTGTTCCCCCCCCCCCCCCCCGCCCCCCGCTTTTACCTCTCCCTAACCCCCAGACTTTCCCCCCTGGTTATAGTCCTGTTCAGAAAAGCACTAGAACTGGACATAGGGAAGGTGAGATGCCAGTTTTCCCTTGGTACCAAGTGGTGGAGAAATGTCTGATGCCGTTTACATGTGATGAACAGGCACATGATTACTCTCATGAGCCTCATGGCATTGTTATCTCAATTTGTATTTAAGATATATTTTTCACCTTTACAGAGAATGCTGTTCCAAAACGTCTACTGGGAATAGCCCTGACTTCACAATTCAGCCCTGAGCCGTGGAGACGAGCAGAGGACTGCCTTTGACTGCACCACCAGAGCTACCATAGAAGCAACCTTGCTCACTTCTTCATCAAGAGTATTGTTGATCACTTTACCCCCAAAAAATGTCTAAAACCCGTCAGAGAGTTATGAGGGATCACAGCACAACTGCACATCCCCTACAGATGGTGGAGAAGCAGCACCTGGTGCTCTGCCAAGACACTGGTCACCTGAATACATTTCTGGGTTCAATGGGTTAACCACCTTCTCATTTAAGGTAGGATACATATTATCCCCTTATTGCAGATTACAATTTACACACTGAATAATCTGTATTTGGCAGTGATCACTTGGTCACTGCACCAAAATTGCTTTGCAGAGTGGTGTTGGGACTTAAGCACCTTTGAATTTATGTCCAAGAGGAAACCTCATTTTGCAAGTATTGCATTTTTTGGACTCCCATTGCTATTTTCACCAGTTTTTGGCCTGTGCCCCTGCACAGGAGGCTGCAGCACCTGCCCAAGGGCTGCATGGAGGGAGCTTCCCCAGAACCAAGCAGGCAAGAGGTCATCTGCAGTGTGTGTAGCCACATCCTTGCTTCACAGTCAGCTGGACTGGCGAGGCTCGTTTTGGTCTAGACACAGTGGCTTGCAGTTCTGCTGCTTTTCTGTTTGTGGAGCAGTCTTAGCTTTTGTTGCTTGCTTTGGTTTTGGTGCTAGCTCAGGGAGAAATTTCTGTACCAACTTGCATCTGGCTTGATACCAGCAGTGGTGGTGACTCTGGAATAATTATCCACATACTTAGTATTTAGCTCGTGCCTGTGTTTGGGTAGAGTCTGGGCCTTCTTCCATAGATTTAATTTTAAAAACTATATTCTAAATCCTTTTCTATTTATTTGTCATTGCTTTTAATCCCTTGGTGGTTTATTATTCTGTTAACGTGGTTTTCGCTACAGAGGACAGAGGTTAGGTTTAGGTGAATGTGTCTCACCTTTATTTCTCTTCTTTTACTTCCCCACTTCTAATAACTCAAAATTTCTCCTCTGGTCCACACTCCAGAAGCACTCCCAGCTCTTTTTTGGGTTGGTCCTTTTTTGCATGACCATTAGACCAGAATGGGTCTGCAGTGATGTCTCTGAGAAATCCAGGCATTGACAATAAATTTGTTTGGTTTAGTGACTGTATTTAATTTACTTATTCCTTGAGCCTTGTCACCAAGCCAATATCCCTGGAAATGATTTGGAAAAATACAGATAGCCATGCAGCGAGGTGGTGCAACCCCTCTGCAGCCCACTCTCCCTGCAGGAAGCCATGTACTTTCCTTGCCTTTGTGCCTTAGGTTTGGCTTTGTGAGCTGGAGCTGGGCAGAAGCATGTGTATCTGTTGCTGGCATGTCATCTCCTCCAGGTCACTTACCTTATTTGTACTTCAAAACTTGCTCTTTTTACTGTTTCTCTCTTTTTTTCTCTCTCTCTCTTTTTTTTTTTTTTAATTTTTGTTCATTTGTTTGTTTGTTTTTCCTCCAAAGTGCTTGGTTTTATGAAAATCCACCAAGGCTCACAGTCTGCTGGCTGAGGATATGATGCTATCAGTACAGTGTCTGTCCCATTTGCTGGCTTTCTGTCCCACCACATAGTCATCTTGGGTCCTTAGAGTCCTCCAGAGGCCTTTTCTAGGCTTTTAGGTATACCTCGGAGCCCCCTGACTTTCCCATTTTACCTCTGCATCCCCTTCCCATGTGTGTCCCTTCCCAAGGATCTCAGCCTCCACACCCCTCTGCAAGCTCCAGCTGCACCTGCTGACTGCCACGATGTTTGTGCAAAGAAGCAGTGGCGCTGTGTGGCTTTGAATCTACACCAATCCTTTTCTGGAAGACATATTTTTGCCTAATGGAACTTGTTTGGCTAAATATAAAAGCAAATGGGTGGAGGTCTGTATCCTGTGGCCCTATATCTCTGTGTCTTCCAAGTGGTTGGGTGGTGGATGGAGATACAGTTCCTCTGACCCTAGAAAAGCTATGGATAAGATCCCAGATAGCTTTTTTGCAGTTATCCTTAGAAACTCAGTGAAATTATTAATGCATTGAGGTGCAGTGGTTTAAAAAAATTAAAATTATGATCATAGGTTTATTTAACCTTATACCTTCTGTGTCATTTTCTTCTCTATGTGCTGACTAGAATTGAGAAAAGGCTTCATAACAATTTATTTGTCAAACGTGTTCTTTTCTTGTGCTTGTGGAATATCCATGAACACGATCATGATTTTCTCAAATGTATTTGCTATCTAAAATGCTCCAGCGGCTCCTTTAAATGGATAACAGAAGGGCTTGACTGCAAATGGTGTCTGTTGTTTAGCTGTAGTTGGTCAAATAAACCCCCTGGTATTGATTGCATTACCCGCCTGTTGCGCCAGCAACACACCGGTTGTGCAAATAGGTGTGTGTGTGCGAATGTAACAGCTGGGCTTCTTCAGCTCATCCGTGGGCAACTCTCAATGCAGGCTTTCTGCAAGCATTTGTACCACTGAAATGTGATCACTCAACTAACTGCAGAGGGGGTGTGAACATAGCTGAAGCAAAGCCATTAAAAATTCAAATGAGCATTCAATGAGCAAAGGACATTTTTCACCCTCTTTGACTAGCTCCGGTGTGACCTTCATGTGGTGCTATGTTCTATTTCAGTAAATGCAGCCATACAGGGACAGAGCGGAAATCAGAATGATCCAGAGAAGGGCATGAGCTGGAGCTGGTCTGGCATTTCATTGCCCAGGAGATGTTATCTATGAGATCAGGGTTGTTTAATCCAGAAGCATGGCTGAAGCGATATAGGGGGAATAGAGAGAAGAAACAGCAAACTCTCTGTGAAACTCTGTCAGACCATTCCCATCAACCAATCTAACCTTAAAACCATATTTATTATTACTGTTTTCTACATCTGTGGATGTCATTGCTTCTGAATGTCACTAAGGGAGCACCACTATCTCATATAAGATTTTTTTTTTAAATGTTTGGTTAGGAAAAATCTGCATTTTACAGAAGTGAATGGGCATTTTTCCTGGAGAAGACTGATGCTCATGGACACATGGAGAAAATTCTTCAATGGACTTATGTTAAGAGGCTATCTGTCAGTGTTTCTTATGTTTGGTTTTTTTTTTTTTTCCTTTGGTGTTGGCACCCTTATATGGAGCATCCCTGTTATCATTTATGGCTGGATGCAGGTCAGATCATCAAAAGATCTATTCTGATACAGCATCCATGTTTACCTGTTTAATATTCTGCATCTCTTTTAATGTAAGATTCAA
This sequence comes from Actenoides lindsayi, assembly GCA_025331215.1. Classification (NCBI taxonomy): domain Eukaryota; kingdom Metazoa; phylum Chordata; class Aves; order Coraciiformes; family Alcedinidae; genus Actenoides; species Actenoides lindsayi. The sequence continues at coordinate 42,301 of WTSP01015536.1, read as the reverse complement.
AGTACTCTGTGGTGCCCTGTAGGAAGAGGGATGTTTTATGCGAATAAACTGTGTTGTGTAAGTGCTGAGAGATGAATGAACTTGCTCTCTTCCAAGAGTAATACCAATGAGAGAGACACAGAGCAAAGATCTCCTAAACTGCGCTGAGGATAATCCATCGATAATGCAGCAAAGCATGTAGAAGTGAATAGACGGAGAAGTTTCTTCCAAGGTACCCAAATCAGGCACAGCTAAAAATTAGACTTGTAAAGTAGATTGAAATGGGAAAACAAAAATGAGGAAAATCTGATGTTCTGAAATAATTAAGAATGGAGAGGTATTCTTAAAAATGTCTGTGCTAAAGTAGTTATGCGCCTGAAGAACATGATAGCTGGGACCACGGGTGTGCATGACGTTATAGAAAAGTATGAGTGGGCTGGTAGGGAGCAGAGTGCTTCCTTCCAGATTCAAAGGTTTCTTTTTCTTAACAGAAAAAAAATTCAATTTGATTGTAAATTGGCTCAGCAATTCTAACATCTGCAATCTGTTGGACTGTTGATTTGAAGTTTTCCATTCAAAAATAAAATAAAAAGAGTATGTGTTTTAAGATTTCCCCTTCATACATTATTCTTGGAAACTTTTATAGACAGATATTTCCAGTCTTGTGCATGGTTTGTAAAATCTTGAAATCACAGGGTATAAGTTATTATTTGGAATCAATGCACCTTCTTGTCTTAGCTTTTTATCAAACCTTGAAAAAGCCTTGGCATGTATAGAGCTCAGCTATTGTTTCTATTCTTGAAAACTAAAAATAATATTATGGAACCACAGAAAAACTAACTTTAAATAAAAGACGTTGGATTTAACTAAATTATTGTTCCCGTGTTGTAACCTTTACTCATTACATTTCATTCCTCAAGTCAATGGGGTTTTCTCATGCTTGAAAGCACATTTGTATGATGCTTTTTGTGTTGCAACCCAGGCAATTGAGGCACAAGGAGGTAAAGACTTTGGCTGGGCTTTCAGGTGAGCTGGGGGCTACTTGAGAAGCCTGTTTGCTTCCTTCAGCAGAGGGTGTGCTATCACCCATTCTGTATAGCAATGATCAAGAAATTGTCCTTTTTCTTCCCTTTGAACAAGAGCTAGAAGGGATGGTTTGGCTTTATTCTGATTTCAGTTTTTGTTTTGGGTTTGTTCTAATATTGTTCTAATATTTTTCTAATATTATCAAAATATCTGTAGAGTTCTGGATGTCTTTGAGGTTTCTGAAACTGAACACGGCTTCTGCTTTTTAAAATTTGCAATGTGTCAGAGGCTTTTCTGTGGACCTGTCACTTGGAACGGTAACACATGCCCTTCTTCATTGAATGCAAACTTACAGGTGAGAATAAAGGAACAATCATTTGCACTTACTCCAATTCCTTATCACATAAAAGGGACCCAAATAATTTATTTTTTTTTTAACCTGTACAAATTCAATGGGTAAAGGGATCTTCAAAACTGAAGGTGGAGTCTGACCTGCAGTACGGCAGACAAATGCTTGTAACATGCAATACTAGTTTTTCTTTTTCTCTTTCTGTGGTATGCAGCAGGAAGACAGACTGGGGATCAGGGAGCAGAAACAGACAGAAGGCATTCTGTAGGCTGTTCCAAATTTTTGTAAAGGAAAACAAAAGGAATGACCATACGTGGAGAATCAGGCACACCTCACTGAATAGCCATGAAGCCCTTTGAAGGAGAGGAAATATGAATACAGTGGTAGGAACTTAGGAAAATCCTCGTATATATGGGCTGACAACTGCAGTCTGGATTCAAAAGTAGCTTTATTGTGTCATGTGTAAGGATTATCACTCAGGAAAGTGAGGCCAGACCAAGCCCAGTAGGGTTCAATGGAAACAGAGCTATGATTTAGTAGGAATAAGCAAGGCAGGTTTGTATTTGCATTCTGGTTAAAAAGCAAGCCATGTTCTGTTCGTGTGAGCTTTTCGACTAACCTAAAAGCTATGCAGAACTCAATCTACTTCATTACGGGAGATACCTTGAAGAATGCCTAAATGATGTGGGATACCAACTATTGTTTTCAACAGTGCTTTTAGGAAATCAAGTCCATTTGTATCTCAGTAGGATTTGGTGGCTATATCTAATTGGGCATTGCTAAATCTTATGGGCATGTTTATTATTAATGTTTTATAATAAACCAGGGTTGATTCAGAAGTTGCTGGTCCAGGAATGTGGCTCCAGGGACTTATCTTTGGCCATCTGTTGTGTGTGGTGTCTCCTTGAAAGAAAAGCTCATTTGGCACCTTTCAAAACATCAGTATCTTTATAGCAGAGTTCAAATACAGTAAATATCATGGTAAATACTATGAATATTTGTGGCAAAAGGCTGATCTCTCTAAGTTTCTATGTAGATTTAAAGGTTCTTATGTGTATTATGTGCTCTGAAATGCATTTTCCTCACCTGCTGTTCTAGACCAAAAAAATGCATGTGGTCTTTGTGCAACACTGGTAGTGGTTTCACAGTTAGAAACCCTTGGCTGCACCACAAGGTCTTTATTCATTCACATATTCCCAAAGAAATCCTTGGTCTTCTGCTGGGGCAAGGACCTTGGCCTTTGACCCTGTGTCACTGACCAGGACTGAGCCAGAAGTCAGTAGCCTTGAGCTGCCCAGGTGAAAAAAAATCAGTGGTTTCTACAGCCCTTTGCAGAGTCATTGGATGGAAATGATACTGAAAAAAAAAAAAAAAAGCATTTTGTCAGTACTTGGCAACCTTGCCAAGGGATCATATGGATGGCTTCTGTCTCACATCAAAAACTGGTTTGGGTTGCTCTGAAGTGTTAAGTGAATTAGTTGCATGTAGACATGGAAACAGTGGTCAAAAATTGTGCAAGAAACCATTTACTTCTGACAAGTCACTTAAGGTTGACGACAATTGTACCAACTCTTCTTGAAGACCCAGCTGGTCCATGGAGTATCAAAACACATGGGCTGACAACATATATCCAAAAGCAGCATTTTTGTTTGAAGGCAGTGTTTTGCACCAAAAGGGCAAAAGATGCAGCAGATATTACATTCTCTTCTCATGCCACTGTCACTGTTTCGTATCAGCACAGACCTGTGTCACAGCTTGAAGGGAGCCCCAGGGTGGCATTTAATTTAAGCTTCGCATCTATTGGTTTTCTCCTCACTCCCTTGTAAGCATCATTTGCTTCAGATACCAGATATACTAATGATTTTTTTTTTCCCTCCCCCTTGCTCTCACTTTAATTGCAGGTTACATGTAATACCCTTAGAACAGATATTGCCACCTGTATTATTATTTAGGCTGTGAAAATGAAGCTTGTGGCAATATATTTATTAACACTGTACCCTGGAATCACATGAGTTAACAGCTTAATCCTGTGATTGTAAACACTTTTCCTGATACGTCGAGCATCATCCCTGTTTTTTAACTTCACATCGGGAAACTGGGAGCATGAGCAGGTTATAATTTTTACAGAAAATCTACTCTTTACTAAAAAAAATCACATAATGAAGAAGTGATTTATCCATGTAATAGTGACTGCCTTACAAAGCATAACGCCTTTTGCAAAAGAAAGAGTTAAACAAAACATTTATGCAGCATAAACTTTGCTCCTTAGCATTAAAATGCACTTTATTCATACTGTAGATTTCTCTTCCAGCCACGGCTATTGTTTGTCACTAACAGCTAGCTTTTGTGAAGTTAATAAATGTGCATAATAAGGACATAAAGGTATGGAGAAGTAATACTGTAATCCTTTTGTTTGGATAATCAGTCTAATGTATGCAAATTAAACCTTATTAGTACTAGGGTTTTGTGTCTGCTTATCAAAATGTGCCATTTTCATGAAAATTGGAAGTCCATTATATAAAGTTATTATTAACAATCATTTAGGAATTATATACGGTATGCAAATTAAAGTTGATTACAACTAATTAAGGGCTTTCTTTGTTATTTGACCTTGTCTGCTTTTTATGTAAATATGTTTCTTTTGGTCTGGCATATTTTTAGACTCAGAAAAGTATATTAAGACAAGTTACATTATGTATTTTTAATATATTTTTGTATTGTATAAAACCCCCCTTGCTATTGTTTAAGACTCTGGTTTCATGTTGGGCTGTTCTGTAGGATGATATGTAGACATGCATGACTTGTGGTTTTAGGACATGTCTGCGAGATGGACCATCAGTGGAATTGTAGTAACACACTTCAAAGCCCACCAATTGCTTTAAGGAAAAATAATAAAAAAAAAAAAAAAAAAAAAAAAAAATCCCCCGTGAAATATAAACAGCCTTCATGCCAGAATAGCCTTTTTTCCACTACTTATCGAACTGGCTAAGTCTTAGTTTAGAGTCTCCAGTCATAGCTAAGTAATAAATGATTGGTCCCTACTCACAAGGTACATTGCAGAACTTAATCACTTGCTATGGTCCCTGTGACTACTGATCTCAAGATAAAAGACTTTTAACACAGACAACAGAGTAAGCTCAGGAACAGCAGCCTCCAGGAAGATTTGTGTACCTGTCAAAACCTGAGAAGGTTAGGCATTAAGTGAAATGAAAAAAATCTCCTAAAGAAAACTTGGGTGAGTTGAACAATATTTCTATTAAAAACAACAGCAGCATGTAATACAATTTTGATGTGTATTATAGGTAGAGAAGAAGCCTGCCATGTAAGTCAGTCACCGGTGTGAAGACAAGAGATGGCATATTTTGCGGTGTGTCAGAAAGAGATGTGTAATCAATACCTTCACACCTTCAGGCTTCCAGTCAGAATAAAACATGCAAGAGCAAGAAAGGCTATAAAAGAAAAGGTTCAGATGTAAGGGGTATAAGGTAGGAATATCTTAGAACTATGTATAAAACTTGTCATCACATATTTTTTGAGTCTAAAATATTTGGATCTGAGGAAAGATAAAACAGAAATCTTGGTGTTTGGTGAGAATTCTGCAGCTTTTCTCAGATCTGCCACAAAAGGGTGGGCACAGGAGGACATTAATGTTAGGAAAAAACCCCTTCTGCATGGTCAGGGTTATGCATTTAAGCACGAAACTGGGGATATGATTGAAAACCAGTTTTTATTCTTTGATTTCTACATGCCTGCTATCCTGCATTTCATGTTGGGCATGGGTGTTCAGAATTGACCAGGAAAGGCAGGCACAGTGTGGTCAGACTGGGAGAAGTATGTATTCACCCTGAAAAGTGATGGTGAGGGTTTAGTGTAGGTATCTCTGCTCTCCCTCCTTATTCTTCTTTGGAGCTGCTTGTGACACAGAAAATGCTATCTTTCACTGTTAAAGGCCGATTCAGAAAGTTCTTACGTTCTCCCTTGCAAAAGCAGAGCCTCCTGGATATGTGCTTAAATCCCTAGGGAGTTACCCTATGGCGTCCACAGCTGGCCAAACCCCAGTCACCTTCACAGTCCAGGTCTTGAATATCTGCTGCAAACTCCTGAATGGGAAGTTACAAACTGCCGATTACTGGCATGACTTATTCAGCAACTATTTTAGAAGATACTTGAACAATTGGAGAAGTTGGTGATTTGTTCCCTCACAGTGGGACCACAAGGTGCAATTCAGCTGGTGACTTATTGCGATGAATTGTCTAGGGCTATAGCAGGGACATTTTGCTCAATGCTCTGCTGCTGGCAGGAGCTAAAAAATGGAAAATCAGAACAGGCAAAACACGTCCCTGCCGCATGAGGCAACGTCCGGCCTCAGTGACCCTCCCTTGCAGCTGGCAAAGTGATGCTGAAGGCAGGAATGGAGCTGCCGCAGCCATGACCTGTACCTGCGGGCTCATTGAGGGGATGAGCAGCCAGGTTGCCTCTCACTGTGCTGAGGTAGGGTGACAGACTATTCCCCTGGGAAGAAGGTGACCAAGGGCCTAGTCAACGCTCCAGCTTAATGGGTGGCACCAAGTAGATGTGACAAATTGGCGTTTTATTTAAAACATTTTCTGGCAACAACAACAGAAGATCTAACATGATTTTGTCTCTTCCACCTAATAAATAGTGAGTGTTTTCATCTCTGTGTTGGGAACTCAAGGCTCTCAAAAGGTGGAAAGCAAAGGTAAGAAGGGGTCTTAAATGATTTTCTCTAACAGAATAAGGATGAATCCCTGGTGCCATCAAAGGTAATAATTCAGGATTTCCCTCAGGGAGGTGAAAGTCATTGTCGTGTTTTTAAAATAGTTGCAATTTTCTGTCTCTAAATAGCACAGACTACAAAATGTATTGCAAGGGGAATATAAAAATAGTCAAAGTCTTCAAATCTTTTAATTCAATGAGAATGTAATATGCAATTAAAATTAATTATCTCATAATCGAACTGTAGACACTGATTATTGCATCATTTTCATAAGAGACATGCATCTTAACTTGCATAATTTCTGGTATCACTGCGGAGTTAGCTCAGGAAAGAATCTGGGCCCAAATGTATTCATGCCTAAGCGCTCAGAGTGGAAAAGTCATAGTTGAATGTGGCTTTTCCTCCACAGAGTGCTTTGAGAGTGCTCTACCCCTGCCCTTGGCGTGCAGTTCATTCACTCCTTCCAAGCACCTCCAAATCAGTTCTGCTGCTCCATATTTTTACTCCCATTTGCCATCAACTTAGAATCATAGAATAACAGAATAATTTAGTTTGGAAAAAGACCCTTAAGATCATAGAATTCAACCATAAACCTAACACTGCCAAGTCCACCACTAAACCATGTCCCTAAGAGTCACATCTACACGTCTTAAACACCACCAGGAGTGGTGACTCCACCACTTCCCTGGGCAGCCTGCTCCAGGTCTTGACAACACTTTCTGTGAAGAGATTTTTTCCTAATATCCAATCTAAACCTTCTCTGGTGCAACTCGAGGCCATTGTCTCTTGTCCTACTGCTTGTTACTTAGGAGAAGAGACCAACACCCACGTATTTGCAACCTCCTTTCAGGTAGTTGTAGAGAGCAATAAGGTTGTAGAGAGCTCAGTATCCTTTTTTCCAGGCTAAACAACTCTAGTTCCCTCAGCCACTCCTCATAAGACTTGTGCTCTAGACCCTTCATGAACTTTGTTGCCTTCCTTTGGACATGCTCCAGCACCTCAATGTCCTTCTTGTAGTGAAAGGCCCCAAATGGAACACAGTAACTGATGCGTGGCCTCACCAGTGCCAAGTACAGGGGGACAATCACTTACCTAGTCTTCTCTTCAACTCCCAAGTTGCTCCCCATAAGTGTCCCCAGGCTACCTATCCAGAACTGGTGAGATTTGCAGAATCATACTGACTTTTCTTGGCTTATTTTAGTTCTGTCTTCCACACATCATTCCTTGTTCTTCTGACACCAGATTCTAACACAAGAGGCATTCTTGTTTTGTACCTTTTTGATAAATATAATGTAAGTTAGTAGCTTTGTATTTCTTTGGTGTCATAATTTAATAGTGTTAAATATGGATGAGGGCTTGGTTCTACTGCCTGTTATCAGTATGGACTTGTGGTGGGACTCTGAGTGGCCTAGGGCGTTGAGGTGGATCTGGCTGTACCTTAGCCTTATGGTGAATTCTCCAGACAGGAGAAAAAGATCTTTAAATTCAAGATTCTATTTTAATATTCAAGCATAGTAAGTAACTTGTAGAAACATGAAGTAAACAGGAAAGATAGACTAGAAATAAAATAGCTTTGCAAGCCAATCTCCCATTTTCCACAATATCCTTGTAGGTAAGACCTTGCATTCAGGCCTAGGTTTAGCCACCTTTGTGGTTTGCAGAAACCTTTTCAGAACTCCCTTAGGGCTCTGATTCCCACAACAATTTTCTCCCCTCTGCTGGGTCCCGGCTGCCATACATATGGTTTTTTGTAAGGTCTTTGAAAGCACCATTATGGTGCCTTTAAATAGACCCCCATCAACCCCTAGGGAGCTGATAAAAGAGTCTGAGAATGTCTTGTCCTTATTATGCCCTGCTAATAACCTGCCTTCGTGACCTCAGGTTTCATCCTCCACTGTTTGAGGAACGGTTTATTTATGTGCCATGCAGTTTCCCTAAAGGTTTTTTGATTGGTTGGGTTTTTTTGGGGTTTTTTTTTGGTAAGATTGAGAAGCATGACGCCCCTCTCCTTCTGGACATTCCTGTATCTTTCTCTGGAATTGATCCGCTGAGCTCTAGGCAGACACTTTTAAGCAGGTTTCTTCATCTCTTCAGCTCTTTAAATTAGCATTTCATTTAAAAATGTTTCACTTATGATTTAGAAGAAAAATCATGTTTGGATTCTCAGGATAGAGACTGAATAAGACAAGCCTGTTTGGTCCTAAGTAAGGAGCTTTAAGTTGTTTTCAGCAAAGACTGCTTTCCATTTTTATTTGTTTATGGAGATATTTTATATTTTCCTACACATGTGAGACTATAGGTAAACCCCCCCCTATCTGTTTGGATGTAGATCAGTAGATTCAGGTTTATTTTTTGCCCATGTAACATGATTTGGTCTCTGATTTTTATTATGCAATTTTAATAGCCCTGGACTCATTTCCTTGAAGGTACACTGGAACAACCACATTTCATGCTTAACCCACTGATTCTGTAAGGATGAGATCTGGTGACTTCTCCAATTTCTCAGTCTCTGTTGACTGCCCCCTGTGTTGGCTGGAGTCTCAGTGTGGTTGTCAGTCTGGATGGCTGTTTTTACACCCTTTCCAAGCAGCCTTCTTCCCAACTCGCTTTCAGAATGTCTGTTGAAAATGGCCTCTTTTTCTTGGCCTCTGTATCTTGTTCTGCACAGTTTTTTTGTAACAACCTCCACTGACTGGGATCTCTTTGGCCTCTGCTGACCATTTGGAATCATGTGGATAAGGACAGTACATAACTGCTCTGCCATGTTTCCCTCTTATTGGGTGGCAGGAGCCTCCTCTTTCACATTGCTGCAGGGCTTGTGTGCTTCTTCCCTGTGTGTAGGAGCTACATGCGCCATTCACTGCTGCACTGGGTGAACATCTGGGGAAGCCTTGGTGGTGCAGTCGGAATCTTGTAATGATGACATCTCAAAAAAAGGAGGAGGAAAAAAAAAGCAAACAGAGAAGTGGATTTGCACATTATTCATCCTGATAAATATAACTATGAAATTGCTTTATAACTTTGGACACAGTTGGAGCTTTATAATAGGCTGTCAGTGAAATAGCACCTGTGATCCTAATGCCTGGGTCTATTTGCCTGATTTTAGCTATAAATTCCATTTTACAATGCTGGGTGGATAGCCCTGGCTCTGTGGTGAGGGGGTGAGATTTTAATTCCCTCTGCCTTTTTCCCTTCCACCACAGCCTCATGTTTCTCCAGACCAACTCAGTTCTAGAAAAGACTCTGATTTTTGCTTTCATATGGATGAGGGTTTCAAATTTGTCCACATTTTCTTAACTGTACTTAAGCTAGCATATTTGTGTCCCTGTTAGATGTAGAAAAAATTTAGTAGTTCAACTTTTTCAAAGAAAACAACTGTCAAATTATTCTCAGAGGAAAGGAAGGAAAGAAGGATGAAGTGGGTGGAGTGTAAGTAACAATTACTGTAGGCTGATAATATTTAAAGATTCATACAGGGATGTATTTCATGGGCCATAAGTGTATGTAACAAATTCACTTACTCTGTAATCCTTCTCTTTATTGACAACACAACAATCAGCTCTTTCCAGAATGGCAAACTGCAGAATGTTTTTCTTCAGCAAATGCTGCATTTGAGCTCAAATAACTAATGTGAAGCATTATTACTGGAGAAATCTGGCAAGCCTACTGAGCAAGTTAGTGATTGAGGCATAAATCCCTCACCGAAGGAACCTTCAGCATCTGCTTTATTTTTGAGTCCTAGATCTTGATTTTTAAATTGAAGGAGGGTGCAGCCCCAGGGGGCAGCCACTCCAAAAATTGCTCAGAATTTGTAGAAATCGGGCATTTACTCATATATTGAATATGGAAAAGGGAAATGTAATCTAGGAACCTCTTCTGCAGCCCTTGATCCCAGCTACCAAGAAGATGGGGAAAGCAGGTCAAGCAAGTCATGCATGCAGGATGCATAGCTGTCAGTATATAATCTAATACTACTGAAATAGATTTCTAAACTGAGGATCACCCTAAAACTACAAGCAAAACTTTCTTCTATTTCTTCAAACGCAGAGGTCCCTACACATGACTTGTTTTCATATTTAAATTTAAAAACATTTTTTGCAAAGGAAATCAAGGCAAAGAATCCAGACATAGAGAAAGAAGACTACATTTTCCTTTCCTTCATTTGAAGTGATTTTTTTTTTTTTAATTTAGGACTATAGTACTGGGCTAATAATAGAAAGCAGTTATGAAATGCACCACCTTTTCCCAGCAAATTCTGGTGGCACAAAGTAGTCTAATTTTGAAGACGTGCCTGCTGTTTTTGATAGATCCCAGGCCCTGATTACTTATCCAGTATAATAATCTTTTAAACAGCTTGAAATAATGAACTAAAAACTTCGGGCAAAGTCAGAAAAAGGTAAGCATGTGTTTCCTTCCTCGTGACCTGAGGCATCTCCCAATCTAATTACCTGTAGAAAATGCTCATTTAGCATAGCTTTAAAACTCATGGCTCCCGAGGAGCTCAGACTCCCTCTCATACTCTTTTCCCATGCTTCTGAGATAGCAGAGATGCAGTATCATTATCTATATCTGTATCCTGGCACCTGAGCTTTTGTCTGGGAGGATGCAAAGGAGGGAGAATCACAGAATCACAGAATAGTAGGGGTTGGAAGGGATCTCTGGAGATCATGTAGTCCAACCCCTCTGCTAAAGAAGGGGCTGCAAGCAGAGGGCTGATGTGGCTGGTCTGTGCAAGCATCCCCTCCTCAGGATGCAGATCACATGGGAGACACTGGCATCCTCCAGTGCCTCTCATCTGGGCACCCTACGTGCTGCTTAGGGATACAGGGACCCTGAGGTAGCTGCAATTTAAACCAGAGTTGCTCAGGACAGATGGTGAGAGCTATGTGAGTGGCATCCTGCTGTAATCCTTTTAGTCTCTCACACTGAGCATATCCCTGAAAGGGAGGGAATCTGGCTCACTAGCTTTTCATATTTTAGAAGAAAAAACAAAGAGAAAAAGTTTTCTTTCCTTTTTTTTTTTTTTTTTATGCCTGCTTTTCCTCCACTTTGATGTTTCCTCTATATACTGTTTTGTATTTCGCCTTTTCCCTGTATTTCAAAGGCTCTTAATAAATAAAAGATGTGAACACAAAATTGCTATTCAAATTTGATTGTCTCAAATTATGTCTAGAATGAAACCAAAATCTAGTGATCTGTGATTTTGTGTGGAGAAGGCATCTCCATACTATTCAATCCAGTAGGAAAGATATGAAAAAAGAGTATTAAAAATCTAGCAAAGAAAAGAAGAGGTAGGGAAAGCGTGATAAAGAACAGCTTAATACTTTAATGGTCTGAAAAGATTTTTTCAACAAAACCATTACTAATACTGGATATTCTTCTAAGCTCAGTTCTTACCATCATGAAACCATTAGCTCTTTGATAGTCACAGTCTTCCCTATATCTGTATCATGTCTTTTCATTGCTTTTTATTTGTCTTTGTCTTCTGCTTGACTGGTAACTTGCAGCACCATTGCGTTGTATACTTATTTCAAGACTGACTGCAACAGTTATAAATATCTCCTCGGCACTGAAGGAGGCAAATAAAAAGTGATGAGCTTCAGTAGCTGGAGTTCTGAATTGCTGCAAACAAGAGAGTCTGTCAGTGAAGCCTTGTGAAATAAAAAATATTTCTGGCTGGTTTTTGTAACTTAAAAGAAGAAACCTTTGGTTGTATTCATGATAACAGAGGTAAAATTATGATTAGAATTGCTTTTCCTCTTGCACTTCTATGAGGTACTTGAATAGCCAGAATGGATGTTTTCCTATAGCAACAAGGCTGTGCTCATTATCTCTTGAATATTTTATCTTCAGGCACAATTTTGATGAAGATTCAGCAATAGGGTCTTAGCTCTGGGAGGGGGGTTGGGGAATTTTGTGCTGCACCTCCCATTTGAGGAGGCAGAAGAGCCACTGGATCTGCTATTTTATGATGCACACTAGGGTGTAAAGAATCATAGTGACACTTTTTTCTGCCAGGTGCTGTGGAAGCTCTGCACATCTCATCCATTGTCTGCAGCAGCAGCAACATGTTTTTTTTTCCTCTGTGCTTTCAAGAAATAAATACTGTGTGAACTTTGTCTCCATGCATAAACACAATTTAAAGTTAAAAGCTTAACAAAACCTTTTTTCTCCTTTAAAATTTTGCTTCTTGCCAGTTATTCATGTTGGAGATGCTTTTTAAATTAAAAAGAGAAAATAAAATTAAAGCTTCCTACAATTATGTGAGAGTCTGAGAATTTATTCCTTTGGTATTTTTTGAGACTCATGCATCGGCTCATCCAGGGACATTCCGAACCATGGTCTTCAGTAGAGAAAGATAAATGATAGAGAATAATCATAAACAGAGTTGTGTTCTAGATGTCATTTACAGTACGTCTTTTACAGTAGTATCTCTAGGAGTCCACGATTCAGACTTCTGAGCACAAGGACTGACTGCCTAGGAATTTGTCAAAGGACATCAGATAATCTTGTTGGAACAAGATTATCGAAAACATATAGGTGATCACAGGAATAGGAGCTGCATGGGACTCAGCTTGTCATGTGCTGAGCCATTGTACAAGGGCTGTGCTTTTCAGGCCCTTCTGGCAAAGGTAGCTTTTGTAGGGAATGTAGGGAGAAATAAAGCAATCAGTTTGCAGAAGCCGATGAAAAAGCTCTTCATGTGAAACTAGTAAAACTTGGACTTGCTTTGGAGATGAGAAAGTGGTCAAGTGGCACTGCTGACAGACTGAAGGTAGGAATTTATCATAAGAGACCAGGTGCTACGCAGAAGAATGAGCTACATGCTGAAGAACCATAAAGAGGAGAACTAAAAACTTGTGGTCGGTGAGTGAAGACAAATGACAACAAAAGTTGCAAATTCAAGGTTACAATGAGAAACCGAGGAAGGTTATGTTGCCCCTGATGTCTTGAATGGGGCTTAGGCTCTGCACTGATGTTTTGTGAATAAACTTTTTGCTTGAGTAATAGCTTAACACTAGTGCCAGTCAGAGTGACAAGTGGAATATGGGCTGTGGTGCAGCTGCTGGGTCTAGGGATGAGAGTAGGAGTTGTTTCAGCATTCAGTGATGGTGAGCAGCTGAGAAGGGTGCAAAGCCCCAGGCACCAGGCAGGCAGAGATGCCTGAGATGGGCATAAAGGATGAAGTGCCAGGGGCTGCAGGGAGGAGATGGGGGAAGGATAAAGTGGGATGTGGACAGAAATCAGGTGGGGAGAGGCCCTACACAATCTTTCCCTGGGCTGGCTTTAGGAGCTGCGGGCATTTTTATCTCAGCAGCAAGAAGCAGGCAAAGGGTAAAGGCTGGAGGAAGCTTAAGACAGGAATGGTTAGCCTCCTATGGAAAGGGGGACATTTAAATTCCCTGTTGCCTCTGATGCCTGATCGTGCTAAGTAGCATCCTTCCAACTCTGTCAATACAAGGAGGACTTGGATATTGATCAGTTAGGTGGTGCATGATGGATAATCTCATTTCTGTACAGTACTCCTTATCCAAGCTGCTTTGCTCAATTAAACGCTGCTCAGCAGAGACTATACAAATCTGCTGTAAAGTTCATGCCATGACCACATTTCCTATCAATTTCTTCACCGGAATGTATATTAATGGAAACATGGGGATATATTAATTGTACCATTTTGAATAAATGCAACCTTAGCAGAGTACATTTTTTTTATTATTATTTAATAATTATGAGTTCAGGCTTTTCTTCATTTCCTGCTGTGAGCTTTTAAAAGTCACTGCAATACTGAAACATAAATAGAGTACGTGATGTAACACTTTGCCTAGGCAAATATCACAGACATTTTTACCCCAAGAAAATGTAATGAAATTAAATAAACTCATTCAGCTCATTTGAAAATTTCCTCTGTTGAAACCAAATAAGGGAAAACCCAAATCAAGATGAAACAGTATTTACCTAAAAAAACAAAACAAAACTAACATTTGCCAAGTTTTGAGTATGCAAAAAATGAGAAAAATCCACAGAGAGCATGAAAATAGCACATTTTTTTTTTGTTAAAAAAAAAAAATCTTTAAAAATGTGGATGAGAAAATATCCAACTTGCTTAAGTTTTTCTCAGTCATTCCATTGTGTATGCAATAAAACCCAGGCAGGATGATGCTCAAATTCTGCCAGGCAGTGGAAGGTCAGAAATGGGAGTCCAACATGAGATATGATGACAAGGCGACCTGTTACCATCCAGAACAGATGGATTATCATCTTTTAGTCTCTCATTGCTTGGCCACCAAACTCTTTCATTCTCTCCCTTTCCCCTCTCCTGTTTAGTTCCTTCCTACTTCATCTTTATATTTTTTTCTTTTCTTCTTTGTCTTCTTTTCTTAGCCACTTCCCTTGTTCTGACAATATGATTACTTAATACTTACCTGCCAAATTAACTGACTTATTTTACCAACGAGTGGATATACCATTCCCTGACACTTGGTATTTGACAGTCCCACAATCTTTAATATGTCCATAAGGTACATGCTATAATGGGAAAATTCCAGTAAGTATGGTGGTTTTCTATACAACATGCTACAGTTACATACCAGCATGAACCAGTACGTGTGTTGGTTTGTCCTCTCTGTTTGACTTTTTAAGGCAATAAAATGTGAATAATTAAAAAAAAATCTTTTACAACCCACTCATCTTCTCTCCTTTATTCCAAAATTCACACCCAACTGACCTCTTACTGAGAACACTGTTCCTTTCTGCAAGACTCTGTCTTTTCACAATGAAAAGAAAAAGCCCCGTTCAGCTAATTGAGCAATTTGCTTAACTGGATACACTGTAAAAATGTATAGTGGAAATGCTAATGTATTAAGTATTAGTGTGTATTTGTATGCGTGGGAAAAAGAAATGCTATATAGATGCTGTAGTTAGAATGCTGCATAAATATCTGAGGCAAAACAATTGTTATTGAAGGTATATTTTGAGGTTTACCTGCTACGAGTTGTTCATTGTCAATAAAATGGAAGTAAATAAAAGGAAATTGTTTAAATTTGACCTGGAGTTTATTGCTTAAATCCGACCTGTATTTTTTTTTTTGTTGTTGAATGATACATACAGAGCTTATGGAATCATCTTCTTTTGATTTTTATTAGTGTGGTACTTGGAGCCTAGCCACAGATCCGGATATTTTTGTGCAGAACCCACTGAGAAACAAGGGAGATCTCCTATGACAAAACACTCACAATGTTTTTCAAGACAATAGCCAGAGCAGGGAACATCTGTAGTACTGTTGGTCAGTGCAGTAGGCTGTAGCACAACAGTCAACCCAAATCCGGCAGTGATTTGCAGGAGAGTGGGAAAAAGGGATTTGAAGGAGAATGGTGAGGTTGCTTTGTGGGATTATGAGGGATCCTTCAAAGTGTGAAGGCTGGTATTAAATATCATGAAACACCATCAGTAAGATGACAGTGGTTGGATCTGTTGGCCAATAAAAGCAGAAGGTAATCTTTTGTGTCTTAATAAGAGGTGGTGCCAATATGTCAGTCAGCTATGAGGGGGCACAGAATGAAGTCTGGAAGTCTTTTTTGATGTGATAAAACGTATCAATTTCTTGGACATGCCAGAAAAAGAACTTAAATGTTTTGGTGAGGAACAAGGAGTAAAAAAAGATAAAATTCCACTCAAGTGATCATGAAAAGGATGTAGTCACACCAGATGGCCAGAAGAGATTTGGCAGATGGGGAAACCACATGTTTAAAGGCATCTGTAAAGTCATTCACTTTTCAGTGTTATACGGTGTGCTGCAAAACAATAAGTCACGCCTCCCCCTGCCACTTTCCTCCCTTTTGGAAATGGTACTGAGGATGTGCTTTCCACTTTAGGCTCTGAGCTTGCTCCTGAGGATGCCCAACCACAGAGGCCTAAGCACAGCTAGGTGCAGTGGAAAACTGAGGCAAAGAACAATTTATTTGCCACTTCTTTGGTCTTTCCTTTCCTCTAACTGAAAGGGGTGTAGTGTGGCCAAAGAGAGGCTTGTAAGGAATAGGCTACTGACTTCTTTCTTTGCTTGCTTTGATTTATTGAATATTGCAACAATGCAGATCCTACGTAATGTATTTACACTGAAGAATACCCTGCCAGTCGTTAGGTTTTTGAGACTCTCTTGATGAAATCTGTAGGCCCCTCACCTTAAAACCATGAACGTTTTGCTATGTAGCAGAGACAGCAACATCAAGGCAACATTACAGTGGAGTCTGTTGGGAGAGTGAGCAGTGGAAGGGGAATACAATATTGGAATTAGGAAGAAACTGAGTGATTGGGATGAGATAATAGAGATTTCTTTATCTCTGTTTTTTCTTACATATGGGACTATTTTCTTCCATGTTATAAAAATGAGGCAATGGAAGCAGCTCAACAGTGTCTGACCTTTAAGTTTTCTTAAAATACAAGGGTGTACTGAGTTGTTGCAGTGGCACTCACTATGTCTACAAAGCTCACAAGGCTTTTTAAGCCTATACATTTATCTGGTTTTACCCTTTTCCTTACACAGTCAAAGCCTCCAAATAGAGTTCATCATCCTGCGGCATGACCTTTTTACTCATTCTCATCAGTGACATGCAGATTTGTTTTCTTTTTATCACAATGGAGAGATGACAGAATAAGATTTGCATTTGCTGAGAAGAAAAACAAAAATTCATGTCTAATAAACCAAAAGTATGCTTACATCCCTCACAGGAGGATTTCCAGGAAAGGCCTCTGAAATCCTCCAGTAGAAGATGATACTTGGCAGTATTAATTTATTAAACCTTCCTTGGTCAGGTGGTATGATTTATACACAGTTTATAAAAAAGCAAGCAGTCACTTGTAGAGGTTAAGCAGTTTGCCCACAGTTCTCCCAAAGGTAGCAGAATAAGGAAAGTGAACCATCTCTCTAGCTCTAGGTATCTCCAAGATCACCAATCTTCTTTACAGTGAGAACAATCAATCACTGGCACAACCTCTCTGTGGATGTGGCAGAGTCTCCATTGGTGAAGATTTTAAAGATGGGATTGGACAGGGTGCTAGGTAATGTCATCTGGGCTCCCTTTCCCATGAACAGCTGGACCAGATAATCTTCTGAGGTTCCTTCCAACATGGGCTGTTCTATGAAAGATATGTTTGGTTTAGAAAGAGAAAATTCCCCCACCAGAAAGCTAACAACAATTGCAGACCTCCAAGAAGGGACTGAATCCAAGAATGTGGGAGTTTTTCTGTCCAGAGTCCATTTCATTCCTAGTCAGTTCAAAACTCCTTATACATAGTGGAATGTTTTTGCGTGGGGTGTGAGAAATAAGGAAACGGCTTTATTTTTCTTCTTTTACCTTCTCTCCACATTTACTAGCAAATTTATGGGCAGGAATTTGAGGACAAATGGATTGCCTCTCTCATACAAAGGTTTTAAATAAAATGTGTCTTTTCTGACTAAAAAGTAGGTTACTCGATTTTTAGTGGCTTTCTCCTTCCACTGAATATCATCAGCTTATATTTGCCGTGAAAATGACACGATCATCATAAAAGCTCCTTCTGTTGGGATTCGCTACACCATTTAGACCAGACAGCAGTGTAAAGTCCTAATGGAGAAATAAACATTTGAGCATCTTTCCTGATACCGTAATTGCCACATTTAGGTGCTGCTGTATGTGGAAACAGAAGTAGAAAATTCTTTGTTCATTCCATATGCTGGAAATCTTACCATACTTCCTGAGTGTGGGGTTTTTTTTTGTTATATGTGTGTGTGTGTGTGATCACACACAAGAGCAGAAGTTTCCTTTCTCTTCATGTGGTGAAGAGTTTCCTTTCTCTTTATGCCTTGTGACATAAAATGTAACTCCATTACTGTTGCTTCTTCGACAGAGAAAGTCACACTATAAAAAAACCCAACCTGCTGAGAGAAAAGCCAAGGAAAAATGGCAGCAAGAAACTCTGAAGCTAGAAATGTAACAAAATGATGGTAGCAGAGATGAAATCTCAAAGCCAGGAAGATATGACGAATCTGTTATGCAGTGCTCAAAACTCATTGATTTTCTTTGTTAGGACATATAGTGATACCATTTGCCAGGGATTTTTCTTCTATATCGGGACAGCTGGCCAGCCCTGCTGAGCCTCCGCAGTCGCTACTGGGGAAAACGTGCTGCCTTAGCTGGGATGTGCCAGCATAACTGGGAAAGTCAGGCACTGGCAGAGGTGACTCTTTTTCTGGGTCAAGAGCCTCAGCACCCTGGGTCAGAGAGGTCCTTACAGCAGTACTTATCATGTTCTAGCACCTCTCTGACAGAGTGCTTGGCTGCAATGGCAGTGAAGTTTGGCTTTTGAGGAGTTCAAATACATTCTCTGTTGCAGGCACATATTTAGGATAGGTTTAATGTAAGTACCCTAAGGAAAGAACATGACAAAGTAGGGAAAAGAGTGCTTGGGAAACAAAAGAAAACCCCATCCAACTCCGAATTACCCTGACAAAGGGCACTTGTAACATTAGGAGGTCTGAGTTTAGGAATGTACAGATTGGGGAACATATTTTGTTGACCTCTTCTCCCAGAGTAATTGAAAATTATTCAGCTCTGCTGAGTGTAACTGCCAGTAGCTTCTGCTTCATATAATTGAGTTCTCTACCCTCAATTTGTTTGCCTGTGTTTCAGGCTTTGGAAAAAAAAAAATAGCACTTAACCTTTTATTGTTTATTCAGACTTATTTAGAGAAAACAAAAATCTCTGTCTGGCTGTATCAACTATGCACATTTTTTCTGAACTCTGGAATGAGGTGAGTGTCAATAAAAATCAGCTCAGAAACTATTTCTTCCAGGGTTATTACTGACAGTATAAACAGTTTTGAATGATATTGGATGTCCCTGATTATGTTAGCATGTGGAATGGATACAGCCCCATTCCTTTCAAAGGAATGAACACATATTTGCATCAAGCAGATACCTTCTGGGGCAGGTGCATGCAATTATTGTGTCATCTGCGTTTGGGATTTCACCCTAAACATGAGAAACCACAAAAAGTAAAAATATTAGAGAAGTGGTATTTTAAGTGTCTTGATCTCAGAGAAAACCTCACTGCAATTGGAATCCACTGCTCAGACATGGAATTTCTCAATGCAAAGTTCAGTGCTGCTGATGAGATGGGTGGGGTTTTATTAGGTCACAGGCACCTAGTCTGTTGTCTTCTCTTCCACCATGTTTAAGAGGAGCCTTTGTACCTCTCTGCAGCCGCTTTAGAGCTCAGAGTGCCTCTTACGCAATCTGCTACCTACCTCTCTTATTCTAGTATGTTAAGCCAATTTTTTGGATGTGTAAATCTCAGGATGACATACCAGTGGTAATGAGGTAGGTATATTAATTAGATTACACCCAAAGCTTCAATCAGCACTGATTTATTTACTAGCAACTGATCCAAATTGCCTTATTTTCCCAAGGTCTTGACACTTCTTCAAGGACAATTTCTTATTATGTGAACTGTTGTGTGCTCTTTGCCTGTCAGTGACCCCCTGCTCAGTGCTGGTGTTACCACTGCTGATGGGTATCTTATGACTGGTCTGTCTTATGTGAGAGTGACATTTTAAATGTAGGTCCATGGTGACCTTGTATTTTTTACTACTTGCTACTTAAACTAGGCACTGGGCAGCAGGCTCCTTGCATTGGGCTGCTTGAAAATGCAGGTAGTGGGTTTCACAGAATCACAATGGCTGGAAAAGACCTTTAAGATTATCAAGTCCAACCATTATCTAATCCTACCAGGGCCACTACTAAACCATATCCTTGAGCACCATATCTAGATGACTTTTAAATACATCCATGGATGGCAATTCAACCACTTCCCTGGGCAGCCTGTTCCAGTCTTTGATAACCTTTTTGGTATTAGAAATTTTTTCCTAATGTCCAACCTAAACCTCCTCTGACGTAACTTGATGACATTTCCTCTTGTCCTATCAGTTGTGACTTGTGAGACCAACAGTGAGAAGTTGTGACTTGTAAGAATAGACCAGTTTGCAGTGCCTGGTAGGAGATTAAAGAGGGTTTACAGGGCACTGTGGGCGGGAAGTTGAGGAAGATCAATGTAGATGTGGATGTCAGGGAGAGGCTTACATCATGTCGCCTGGAGAATGAGCTGGGGTAAGAACGCAAGAGCTTTCATTCTGCCTACAATGGCTCAAATTCCTCAAGGTGAGATCCTGCCCAAGGAAGACCTGGTCCTTGCTATAGGGCCTCTGACATTTTGAAGTGCAGCTGATAAGTTGGGTCCACGTTCCTTTGGCTGGTAATACCCAGAAGGTGAAAACAAAGTCTTTATCACAGGCTGTTGAGGTACTGTGGAGCTATCATTACTGCTGAGGAAAATCAGTGATAACCAAATGGTGTGTGATCCTCCCCCCAGTTAGGTGTCCTCTCTATAGACCTTCATAGTGGGCTCAGCATCCCAGAGGCACAGTTGCTGCCTAGGACACAGAACACAGGGCTGATATGGACTCCTCTGTAACTGCAATGAAGTATCAAGTGTTTCTGCTGGCTTGTAAATCCAATGACTTCAGGACTCATTTTTGCAATCTGTGGCAAAGGAAACATGTACAAGCCATGGAAGTGTATTTATGTAGTGGAGAACACAGGAGGAAAAGCTTCAGCTTCAACCTCTGTTTTCTGTGCTTTTAGCTTTTCTGGTAGGTAGGCTATGTCTTGTGGCAACCTTCATGGTCAGGCACAGAAGCTTTTGATGCTCTGAAAAGAAAATTATGACTACCCTCAACCTCTGCTTTTCAAAATAAATCTTGTCCAGAATAGCTCTATTGTTCCTCACACAGTAGAAACCTGTTGGCTTTCCATGACTTTGGCAGAGTTGTATTACCTCTGAGGGTGTGATTTTGCCTGAGACTATGTCTGTGAATAACCTTTCAAAGGCAGTGATCTTGCAAGCATTCTGGCATGTCAGTGTTCTTACAGGTTTTTCCATGCATGATTATACATGGCTGTTGGAAATGAGGGCTTAGGCATGGAGATGTTATTGTTTGAAAAGGTAGTCATTTCCCGAGTGTAATGTCTAAAACCTATGTTCAGTCTGGATTGTTTTCTACAGTTCTGGAGGTTTATCAAACTATGTAACTTCCTAAAAAGGACTGAGTGTAGGGTTTTTTTCAGAGTAACTCACCTGTCTGAACTAATTATTGTTTTAAAATTAAAAGGAAAATGGATTTGTTTTCACAAAGATGCCCATTAAGTCTCTTGGATTTTTTTTGGCAAATGGATCCAGACAATGTATCTCTGTATAATATTCTTCACATACATGCAAAGTGCATTTCCTGATGGGAAAAAAGAATCCAAGCCTGTAGTTGTGTAGTTCTTGACTGACACTTGATAGACGACAGAACCTTATATAAACACATATGTGCTAATAAATAGAAAATGTGGCATGCTAATAAACAGAAAATATGTTTCATGTTGTTCTGACTCTGGAGTGTTTATCATTGTCTGGCCTGCTTCTTTCATTCCCTTGCCCATAATTTCCTACAGTCACAGGAAACACCTATAGGAAATAGACTGGCCATAGGATGCAAAGATCACAGTCATCTCAGCCATTCATTACTGCCTGTCATATTAGAAAAACTGAGGTTACAACAGGGTTTCCTTCTTAATCAGCTGGAAGAGAAGGGTCCTCCCAGGCAGGTGAAATACCACTTTACTTTTCTCTTACAAAATGGAATGGTTTTGAGCAGTGCCAAGCCATTAAAGATTTTGCAGTGTTGCGGAAAGGTTGTAAGAGGCCACTCAGTTGCTGACACAAGCTGGGTGAGTTTAAAGGCCAGATCCTCAGCAGGTGCAAACTGGCACCCTTCAGTTGACATCAGCTGCATGATGGAGCTGCTGATACACCCCAAGGAGCCTTAGAGAATTAGGCTCAACTAGAGGGCCTGTAGTGATGCAGTTACTGTTCTACTTACTCAAATATCATTCCAGTAACTTATTTTGATTTTTTTTTTCTTGTTCTGTTAGTGAGCATAATCCATCAGAATCTGATTTTGTCCACTGCAGCACAACATATTATCAAACCCTTATCTTTCTGTGTTCACCAAGCTGGGCACAGTGAAGAAATGCTCTAAATGCATCTAGGTTTATGTTTAAATCATGTCTGAAATATTCTTCAGTGGTTCTTTTCTTCCCTTTTCTCCCCTTTTCTTTCCTTCCCTTTTTTTTTTTTTTTTTTTTTGTGTCTAATCACAACTCATAGAAGCTTTTCCTGTCTGTTTTGATACCTGGAAGTACTATGAAGCTGCTGCTCAAGGTAGAGTTTGGGTTGAACTTGGTTAGTAGAGATGGGTTGAAAAAAGTTATCTAAATAAAAGTGCATGGCCTCTTGGACACAAAATTGATTTGGCTTGACAGTTCCAATTCATTTATCTCACACAAAAAAACCAAAAACCAAAAACCAAAAAACAAACAAAAACCAGAAAAAAATCCTCAGTAAATTCTTATCAGTTTCACAGGGGTCATTTTCTTCTCTGGCTTCCACTAAGGACATCATTATGCTCTAGTCTTAACTCAATCCTAACCTGCTAAGCTTTCTAAACAGTTAGTTTAATTAATCCCTGTCTTTCTGATTGTGAGTGCTATGTATTGCAAGTGAGATTTTGATGCAAGACATCACTAAATTAGTTAGTTTTGGCCCTGATCCACTAGATTTAATCGGGGTATTTGCATGTCCAAAGGTAGACAACTGTTGAAGTGCCTCATTGAAGGGGTCACTTCTCCCTTAATGAGAGGGGGACAGGCAGCTTGGCTTCTGTCTGCTGCATGAAGTTAACAGGGGTACTTATACCCTCAGAAGACAACCTCTGCCCCTGGTAAGCCATGGCTGTATTTCTGTTATATTTTGCACTGAAGTGGAACACTTTGAATAATCATCTTTTCTGCCTTCTTCTGTATGCCTGTCTTACATCATATTGAAGATGCTCCCACTGAATTTGTCATATTCCCCATGCACATCTTAAGAAGTGCTCTGGTTAAGGCTTTATAATCTCTAACTTGAAAGGTTTGATCAACGACAGCTTAGATATTCGATTCTTAGCAGGATTAATCCTGTCTGCTCACGGACTGATACAGTTAACTTGATTTTTGACCAGCATTTTACCGTTATCTTGCAGACTGAGATTAAAAGTGATGCTGTTTTTGGGTTGTTTCAGGATGATAGTCTATTCCACATCAACAAACACCACTTGTTAGCTTTTCGCCAGCACGTACGTAAGAGAGATGAAGGGCAGACATGGCCAACCTGGCTTTGGTTCCTGCGGCTGTTCAAGGCACTCCACTGAGAAGCTGAAGCTCCATGCCCTCCTTCAGTAAAACTCTGGCCCTGCTGAAATTCTGAGTATTTCTCATCCACCTCACTAAAGTCAGAATTTTATTCTGTGAATTTTCATCAGTTTTTCTCAGTGTAGGAGAATACCTGTGCCAAAGGAATGAAGTAATCACAACCAAATATTGTAAGTTTTTTTCTTCTGTTGTTCTGGAAGGGTTATGAGTGGCATTACAGTATCTGTCCAAAATAAGTCAACATCCATCCTGAATGGTCATTCACATAAATAGAAGTTTGAGGGGTCCTGTGTTACATGCATCCCATTTCTATGATAATTACGATTTTACTCTATTAACTCGCTTTTTCATGAATTGCCCAGGCCCTGCTGGCTCCCCAAGCTGTCATGACAGACCTCTCATCTTCCTCAGACCCAAGATCCTGACCAGGAGTGGCCCACACGAAGGAGGCCATTTCCCTAGGTCAGCACCTGGCCAGCCCAGGGCAGTGTGTGCAAGGCCAGCCCAGCTGCCCAACGCCAGCCCACGTTTGAGGTGAGAACGGCAGCAATGAATAAATGGCAGCCTCCAGTAGGAGCCCTGCCACTGTTAAATTTGTAGCCAATTAGCCGTGTTGCACAATTCCAGCAGAGTAACACCAGTCTCTATAGACCCGGTATATAGAGAGAAATTAGTTTAGACAAATACCTCTTAATCCCTTGTTCTTGGCTGGTCTGGAGCGCCTACTGCTAAGTGCTAATAGCATTGGGAAATCCCAATTCCCAGTGTCAAGGGCTTAGAAGAATCAGTCTATTAAAGGGACACATTTATTTTGCATTAGCTTTGATTAGTGGCTCCTAGGTGAAATCTCCTTAAATAAATCGAGCAGCCTCCCCCTCGGGGGCATGTGGATTTCGCACCGGGCAGCCGAAGGAGAGGGCGCCGGGGCCACTTTCCACTGAGCTTCTCCCTGCGGAAGCAGCCACCTGCCCTGGGCGGGCACCCACGCAAGGCCGCGCTCCCCCACACGGGAACGGGCGCTACAAGGAACCGGCCGCCTGCCAGCCGGTCCGGGCCGTGCGGTACCGTGCGGCGAGTTCCCAGCCGAGCCGGCGGCGGCTGCGGCGGGGATTGCGGCAGCGGTTGGGCGATCTCGCGCTGCCCCCCGGCGGCCGTTAACGGCCGTGCTGCCGCCCGCCGACCCGCGCCGCGGCTGCCTCCAGCCCGGCCCGGCCCGGCACCCCAGAGCCACTCCAACTGCCTGGCCGTTTGGAAAGGGCGGGGCTGGATCCTCCGCCAGCGAGTGGAGCGATCCCGCCGTCCCCTCTCTCAGCCCGCCGCGGGGCGTCCCGTCGCCGTCCCCGGGACCCTGTGCCGGCGCTGAGCGGGGCAGTGAAGTGGTGCGGCCCCCAGATCGGGTCGCCCTTCGGGCAGGGGAAGCCCGTGCCTGGGAGGGAGAGCGGGAGCTCGCCCGGCCTGGCCTGGCCTGGCCGTGGACGGCTGCGCTGAGGGGTGGTCGTGCCCCCACGAGAGCCATGACTCAAGGGAGGGCCAGGGAGACTCAACCCACCCACCGGGGAGTTGAATGGGGCAAGTCACACCATCAGCGGCCTCGCCCTTTCCAGCACCAGCCACCGATACCTGTTTCAACTATTAAAATGTCACTGAATGCAAACGCCTCGGTGTTGCAAAAAAGCTTCAGAGTGAAATTACTCAATCAACGTCTTTGTACCCTGTCCTCATGTCAGGTAGCTGGAGACTTTCCATGGCATTAAAGGATAATATCTTGCACCTGGGGCTGCCATGAGGAACAAGAGTGTATTTTTAAGCTTCAGCCTCCCCATGTATTCTAGATGCAATTTGCCAAATGATACTGATGTATAAATAAGCTAACCATATAATAAAAGATGAAAATTGTATGGGAAGCTTCCCGGACACAATTATTAGGCGCTTGTAACATTATAACATTATTTATGTGCTCCAGAAGCTTTTGGGACTGAGGTGAAATTGCACTGACACATGCAAAGTAACTTAGGAATCGGACAGGATTTTCAGATCACGGAGTGGCATGCAGGGGAAAAAAATAATGTATTACTTCTAAATACTAATTATTTGTATGCACTGGGTCTTGGTCCATAATTGGAATGTGAGCAATCTTTACATATAAAATGTAGCAATTTCTGCACTTATATAAGTAGCTGTTATCTAAAAATTACATAGCTTACTACTGTGTTAAGTTTATGATGGCTTCCTGGCATTGCTTGGACTCACAGTACCTGTAGAAGGCACATGCTGGGTTTCTGAATGCATCAGGTACATCCTAGCATTTCCGTGACTTCAGAGTAATGTTAATAGCATGACAGTAGCACAGCAGGCTTCGCGGAAGAGCGGCGGGGAGGGAGGATGAGCAATGACAGTTACATTAGGGCCACTTTGTGAGTGTCTAAAATAATTCTCCAGATGAAATACCCGTATATCAGGCAAGGATGTGAGGATGGAATGGGTGAAAGTTGGTTTTCTAAGTGGCTTGCAAGTACCCCATTATTTTTCAGCTGTAAATAGCAAACGTGGCTTCAAGTTCCTGCTTTCCTCTGAACCTTTTTTTTCAGGGACACCACTGGGTCTTTGTGATGGCCCTCAAATGCACAGCTTGGTTATTTGGGTACACTCTCTCTTTGGCTATCTTTTCTGTCCCCCTCGGCATTTATCTTTGGGGTTAGCATCTGTTACGTTGTGGTTGTGGCTATATTGTTGGGAGCTAATAACCATAAGCTGCCTTTGCTTTTGCTCCAGGGGAATCAGGTAGGCTCTTCTGAGTGACAGGACCTCAGCTCAGCTTGGAGGTGTGATTACAAGAGGTGAGCCTAGTTTATGAAGCAGAGTTGGTGTTCTCTCTGCTGAACCCTCCTATGCGTGTAGGCTAGGCATACTTTCCATTACAGAGAGTAGTAGGGGTCAGCTGTCATTTTGGAGTACTGTAGGGATGGGACTTGGCCATGAGTCATATGAATCAACAACTTTGAGTGAAACAATATTTAATGCAAAATTACCCAACAGCAAGGCACTTAGCACCTTGGTGTTGGGAAATGTGAGGACCACTGGAGGCTTCTCGACTGTGGCAAAATACCCATTGGCTAAGGTTAAGGCAAAATTAAATTCACATTGCAAATAAGTTGTGGATTTTTAACATTTAATTAACTATTCAAACAGATTGCCAAGACATGTAGCAGTTTTTTTTTTTCCATTGCTTTTAAGTTTTTAAATGAAGACTGGATGTCTTTGTAGAAGATATACTCTAATCCAAATGTAAATTGTTGGGATCGCTGCAAGAATTACTGGATGAACTTCTCTGGCCCTTGCTATGCTGCATGTCAGACTAGATGATGCTAACAATCACTTCTGGCCATAAAAATGTATGAGCAGTAGAAAATTATAAGTTTGAGAAGAAAAAAAATGATATGAAATTAACTCCATAACAGAAATACTTTTGCAGCATAAACTCCTCTTTAACTTCTGTTGCATTATTTCACATTCTCAGTGAAAGCAACAAAGATTTATAATTGTATTTGCACATTAAAAACAAGAGCTGGGAAACTTAAACGAGGAAAAATTAATGTAGGTCAAAAGTGAGGGAACTGACTCCCAGCAACAGGTCTGTGCCCCTGTCAGTTTGCTACTCAGTTTCTCTATGGAGAACAAATTTCTGCAGCCACTGCTTATACTTGACTCACTTGATTTTTAGAAATTCTCCCATTTCAGACATGATAGGATTGAATAGGTAATTGACTGTGCCTTTCTTGATAGATGGATGGTATTTGTATTTAACCCTCTCAGACAACCGTCTCACAGAACTCAAAGCAGGCTTTCAACCCCTCCATGTTGGCCCAATGGTCCTAGGAACAAAGCTCTGACTTCAAGGGAAACACAGTTATCTCCTGTGACCTTGCATTTGTTTGGCATGTCCAAAATTCTCTCTAAGTGAATGGGAGACTGAGGTTCGGGTAAATACAATTCCTGTGTGGCTAGCTAAACTGCTAACTCCACTTCACATAAGTACACTGAAGCAGTATGTGTACATGGAAGTGAGTAAAACCAGAATTCATATAATGAACCACCTTTTTGCTTACTTTTTTTTCTGAGAGTTGTCAAAGAAAGGAATAGAAATGAAACCGGATTTCTTAGCATTTAGAAAAGTCCATTATTGTTTTTTTTTTGGTAGCTGTTTTTTGTGCTTTTTTCGTCGTTGTTGTTGGTTGTTTTTGGTTTTTTTAATAAAAAGAAGGTGCAAAGTCTCTGTGTCGCTAATCTTATTCTTGCTCTCACTTGAACATAATTCTTGCAGAAGGACATGATTGTTTGGAGCTGAATCATGTCTTGCAGTATTGCTTTATTTTGAAAGGTGGAAAATTTTGAGTTGTCTGTTTCTGTTTTGAGTAAAGTGAAGCAATAAATTCTGGTTTGCCACATTACTTCCCATTCAGATTTTCAAGGCTTGTTTCCCTAGCCTAACAGAGACCTGGCCCAGGATAGGTTCCTCTCTGAGATGTTTTCAATAGAAACCAGCTAGGCTGCTCACTTACTCCTTAACCAGGAAAAAAAGCCCATTTTCTAAAACTCTTCCACAAAGGAGAGAGGCATGAAGAGAACTAGATGCTAGATTTCTCTACAAGGGACTGTAGATTACCATCTCAGCTATAAATGTCTGCATTGTATTTACCTGGTGTTGGCTATTGAACATTAGGAATAAACATGGAAGAACAGAGGAGGAGAGAATAGGAGATAATATTTTCCAAAAAATGCTTACTAAGGAAAAGACAAAGCAAAAGTGGTGTCAGAATTCATAGAAAAGAGAAAATAGGAAAGAGGAGGAAGAAGGAATGTACAGAGGGAAAAAAAAGAAAGGGTTTAGCTCTTTCCCTTTGCTGGTACGAGGATGGAGAAAACAGAGTTGGCCGTGTGTTTTCTTGCAATTGCACTAGTTGAAGTCTGTCCAAAAGAGGAGGGGGATTGCTTGCTTTCAATAGAATATAACCAGTGGTGGGGCTTGGAAAACTCGCGAGTGTTGAAAGCTTCCTAAGACGTAATTTTTGCTCAGCTGAGTGCCTCCTTTGATACTGCCCAAGCATACTTTAATGTAACAAGCACTTATATTCCTCTTCACGTTGCCCTGCATTTCTCTGGGAAGCAGTCTCTGTCTCTGTACAGCCAGGGGAAGAGTATGAGAAGAGATGACTACTTTGGACACTTGCATTCCAACATAGTAAAATATTGTAAGGGAAACTACCCCTCTCTGCACCTCCTCCAAATTCAGTTGCAGCCTTGCCTATCTATACACAGCAGTCCCAAACTCAGGGTCAGAATGGGTACATCTGCTTTAGTGATTTGGGGTAGTACTGAGAGCATTCCTGACACCAGAGCTTGATTGTGCTGTTAAATTTAGAAAGTGGCCCCTGGCACGCTTTTGACTGGGGATGACTAACATTCTCTCAAACAATTTTTAGACTCTTTCCTTGCTTTCAGGTCCAAGTGCCCCTTAACCATCAATCAACTAAGAATATTTTTTCTCCCATTTTTTTCTGAGATCTAGGCTGTGTTTAGTGTTTCCTTGCAGGTTGCTGTAACAACTGTGCTTTCTTTTCTGTTTCACAGACTTTCAAACCTCCTCAGAATCAGAACAAATTCCTCAGCCTTGGAAGCACCCCTTTGTTTGGACTATCACACATATTGTCAGCGCATGGCTATTGATTCAACATCTCAGTGGACAAAAGAACCATCCTGAGTTCTTACACTTGCCTTTAAATGAAAGTTGTCAATTAGGCCCTTCAGTTTCAAAGAAGCTTAAGCTGACCAAACAATTTGGCACCTATTCACTCACAGAAAGGGGAAGAAATTAGAAGAAGTAAATATTGCATGTTAAATCTCCTTGTCTATGAAATCCAAGCAGTTGCCAAAATCTGCTGGTTGTCTTTGCATCTCATATACTGTCTAAACTCTTAATTCCAGAAGCTAAAGTGTGTATTTATGCCACCATTGTCTCAGCTGCAGTTGAACACTGCAATGACTTTTAATCTGCTTGCTTTCTTCCCTCCCTTGTTCTTTGACCCTGGACCTGCCAAAATCACTTACTTTATCTACTACTCTGATTGTATTGTTCAGCTTTTTGAATCTCTCCTCTAATTCTCTTGTTTTATTTATTATTCTTGCTATTCTGTAATTCTGTCCCTCACATCTTCAGCCAAATGGGCATTTTCATCTTCCCTTATCATAACCCCTTAAACCCTTTATTTCTCTGTTGGATCCTGTTCCAGGGTCATGGATGACCATAGAAAAATTCTGACTGTATTTAGCTGGGAACTGGAGTTAGTCCTCTACCCACCTGCATTACATTTCCTAAATGTCCATCTTTGTGGCTTTTTCTACATTTACACTAGCACATGGAATACCATTTCTATCCAAAGTAAGATATTTTTAGTGCACTAAAATTTTCTAGATTTTATAGACCTGATTCAAATCTCCAGATACTATCTATGGTACAAGGTACACACAAGGAGCATTGCTGAAAACTGCCAGAATAACTGGAAAATGGGGTAGGGCCAAAGTAGTCAACAAAGTAGTCTGGATTTAGGTCCTATGTTTACTGGTGGTCAAGCCTGGAACCATGCCACAGAATCATAGAATCATTTAGGTAAGAAAAGATCTCTATGTTCATCGAGTCCAACCATAAACAATGCTTCCAAGTCCCGCTAAACTATGTCCTTAAGTGCCACATTTACATGCTTCTTAAAGTAGCTCCAGTGATGGTGACTGAAAAGACAGGTAATTAAGTCATGTCTTACAGAGCTCTCTAGGGAGCTCCTCTAAGACTGTGAAAGATCGTTTTGCAAGTTTGCATCCTGCCTGATTTCCAACTGAGACTTCAACCTGCATCTCCTACAGCTCAAGAAATGTCCTAACTCCCTAGTTTTATCTGGTTTTTGGTGTATGGCTCTCTGACCTACTGAAGACCTAGCACAGCTGTACTATCTAATTAAACTGGAAGGACGTACCAGCCTGGGTAAGCTCTGTCTTTGAAGCAGAGAAACTCATAGAATGGACCAACAATTTTTTAGCAAAACAGTTTTTGGGATGAAAATGCACTGTTTCGTTAATGTGTTTTCTTGGAATAGTAGGATCTACTTGAGTGTGGTTAGTGTTCTAGTGACCTGGACTGTAGGAGTGCCTATGTATTCCTTTGTGTACTTCTGAATGACCCAGCCACCTTTCTTTCTCACCAGGTTTTCTTGAATTATTCCTTATATTCCTCTTTGGCCTACAAAATATTAGGCAATCCTGTGAGGGGGTTTTACCTCTCAGAGTTTTTTCTTGTTTGAGAAAAAAGAAAGAAAAAAAAAATCCGATATGAGACTAAAGTAGATTAACAACTTACCTCTTAGGTGTGGAATACAGTGCATATTTTTAGCCAGCCCTATCTGATGGCTGTTCCAATAATCTGTCTTGTGCAGATTTTCTTGTAAAAATATGTCCCTGCAGTAGTTCACATTCTAGTTCTTTAAATAGTATAATGACACTCCTTAATCTGTTATGAAATCCATGAAATTCTCAGTTACATTTCCTATTACCCAGGTAACAAAGATGCAAGGTTCCAATCTACAACCCTCTTGGCTCTTACTGTGACAATTTCTGAAAGGGCTTCTGGATTTGTGTATGCTCCTAGGAGGATAGACTGAGCTAGTGTGACTCTCTCTGGAGGCTCCACCTTGCCCTACAACCTGTCACAAACTAGAGACAGCCCTAAATGTGTCAGAGGGAAGGTACAAGGAAACCTGTCAAGCATGTCTAAATTAATTTGCTCCTGAAATAAAATTCCCCCTTCCAATATTAAAAAAATATAGTAATTGAAGTCTCAAAGCCAGAAGGTAGGTAGTTTTTCTTTGAAATAGCTGCCTTTTAAATGTTTCTGACCATTTCTAAATTCAAAGAGGTGCCTAATCATCTGCTGAGTCCTGCTGGATTCACTATGTCACATGGTCATGGCTTTTGCATGTTAATTGTGTGAAAGTGTGTCTCCTTTTGTATAAATTTTGAATCTTCCATGCTTAAATTTTGTGAAATGTCTCTTTGTTCTTGCATTATGATAAAAGGGGGGGGTGGGGGTGGGGGGTAAAGTACCTCATCTATCTTTTCTATCCTGCTCCTTATTTCCTCTACTTTTGATCATTTCCCCTTTTATTCATTTTATCCCTTCTCTTAGGTAAACAGTCCAATTCTGTTCCATTTTGTTTCATTTCTGAGGTTTTCCATGTCCCTAATTATTCTCATCACCCATCTCTGAACTCTTTTTCTGTCTGCTATATCCTTTTTTGACATTTTAGGTGCAAATTGTTGCAGATGCAATTTAGATCACTTAGATGTCCAAGTCCCTGACTTATGGATGCAATCCGGGATTCAGACATCTAAGTAACTAGATTGCAGACACAAATAATTATGTTGCAAAATGTGCCTGCAAGTTTTGTGCTCATGAGAAGTGGTTAAAGCTAGACTAAAGATCAGAGCCTTAATCACAAGTAAAATATCCCCATCACTCTTTAAAAGCGAAAAGGATCCCCTCCATTTGAACAAGGTACTATCGCAAAAAAAAAAAAAAAAAGAAAAAAAGAAAAAAAAATCTGTTTAAACTCTTCCTGTATAGAGCTATATCTTAAGTGTAATAATGAATAGAATAATCATCTGGAAAGACATGGAACATCACCATAATATCTGCAGACCTTACTGGGAGAGAAGACCATGGTGTGTACTGGGATTCCACAATAACTGGTGTTTATTATTTGCATGTTTCCATCTTTAAAAACAAGACTTGAGACTTGAGGTGGTTTCCTTTGTGACACTGAAACATTTCTTCCACTTATCTACAGGAAGAGGTCTAAGAGACTTTATTCATGTTCACAGTCCATCATTCTATAAAATTTACTCTAACATTACTGAAAAATATTGAACAAAGTTTTACCAGTCCTTCTCACTATGAATGAAGTCTTTCTAGTATAAGGATTCATCAAATTGCAAAGTTGAGGTCATGTTGTTAGATGGTACTGGTGAAAAAGTTGGAATAAAAGTTGATTTTTTTTTTTAATGAATAAAAATGTTTGAACTGGAAGTTTATTTCCTAGATTTTCTGTATTGATTGAAACAAAGTTTTCACTGATAACTGAAAAAAATATAGCTCATCCTTCAAATGTATTGAGAGAAGTTTTCCTGTTTTTCTGCTATTTCTTCTGAAAGGAAAAAATATTTTTGTCTTTGAAAACCAAAGATTTCTAAATTAAAAATTAATGAAATATTCAATATTGCAAGAATTTCTGTTCTATTCTTTCTCATTGAACTTTCTTATTACAACTACATTGAAAAAGAAAATGAAAGATACTTAATAAATAGCAATATATAAATACTTAAAGTAGAAACTGGGCATATTCTAGAATTAGACATAGTGGTAAGCTTCAATTTTAATCTGTAAACATACATAAATTTCCAAATATTTAGGACCTGTAATGCTTCTCTATCCTATGGACTGTGAGCAGTGGAAGAAGAGAGGAGAGGAAAGCTGGCAGGGTCAATGTATAATAGTGTCTGGGCAAGTTCAGCCAGCTTTTCCTCCTGGACTCCCAAATTCTCTTTTAATTTCTGGTGTATTTCAGCCCTGTGTCTGCTCCAGTCCCAACTTGTCTGCATCCTTTGTTCTGCTAGTCAGCATTCCTACCTATTGGCTTTTGGTCATCTTATGAGGCTTACAAGACTGTTTAGATGTTACTGCCAAACCTTAGTGTGGACACCACAAAAATAAGTCAATTTTCAGTATGAAATAAGCTTCAGATCTCATCAAGCCTGCCTATAGTACAAGACATTCCTTTCCATAAGGGAGATTATATCCTCAAGAACATTACTCACTTAACTAAATGCAATATTATTGATTAATGGGTCCACATTTCAGATAACCTTGAAGAATTATTTATCCTCAACTATGTGCTTGTTACTCACGTAAGAGGGCTTATGCATGGAAGAATCACTTAACTTTAATTAGATGGGCCATATTAAGTCCCTGAAAATAATAATTCTATCTAGAATTGCTTTAATATTTAATCAGCTCCCAATCAGAAATACTGTTTGAATGGACACCCATGATCCTATCTTCTTCTCACTGAAGACAATGAGAAAACTCCAAGTAAATGGGAAGAATACAGAGAAAATGTCCAAGCAGACAGGGATCAAGTTAGGAAAGCCAAAGCCCTGACAGAGATAAATCTGGCCAGGGTCATCAAGGTCAACAAGAAGAACTTCTATAGGTACATCAGTGATAAAACGAAGACTAGGAAAAAATGTGGGTCTTCTTTACAAGGAAAGAGGAGACCTGGTTACCCAGGATATGGAGAAGGCTGAGGTAAACAACTTTTTGGCCTCAATCTTCACCAGCCACATTGCCCAAGTTGCATAAGGCAAACTCAGGGACTAGGAGAATGAAGAACCTCCCACTGTAGATCATGTTTGAGACCAGCTGAAGAACCTAAAGGTGCACAAGTCCATAGGACTTGATGAGATGCATCCGCAGGTTCTGAGGGAACTGGCGGATGAAGCTGCTAAGCCATTATCTATCATATCTGAGAAGCTGTGTCACCCTGGTGAAGTTCCTAGTGACTGGGAAAGGGGAAACATAACCCCCACTTTTAAAAAGGGGAAAGAAGGAACTACCGGCCAGCCAGTCGTACCTCTGTGCCCAGCAAGATCATGGAGCAGATCCTCCTGGAAACTATGTTAAGGTACATGGAAAATAAGGAGGTGATTGGTGACAGCCAACATGGCTTCAAGAAGGGCTAATCATGCATGACAGATTTGGTGGCCTTCTATGATGGGGTTACAACACTGGTGCATAAGAGAAGAGGAACTGATGTCATCTACCTGGACTTGTGTAAAGTGTCTGAGACCGTGCCACGCAACATCTTTGTCTTTAAGTTGAAGAGACATGGTTTTGATAGATGGACCATTCTGTGGGTCAAGAATTGTCTGCATGGTTACACTCAAAGAGTTGTTGTCAGAGACTCTATATCCAAGTGGAGAGCAGTGGTCAGTGGCATTCTGTAGGGGTTGGTATTGTGACTGATGCTTTTTAACATCTTTGTTGGCCCCATGGACAGTGCGATTGAGCGCAGCCTCAGCAATTTTGCTGATGACACCAAGCTGTGTGGTGCAGTTGACATGCTGGAGGGAGGTGATGCCATCCAGAGGGAGCCTGACAGTCTGTAGAGGTGGGACTGTGCAAACTTCATTATGTTCAACAAGGCCAAGTGCAAGGTCCTGCATCTGGGTCAGGGCAATTCCAAGCACAAATACAAGGTGGGTGATGAGTGGATTCGGAGCCGCCCTGAAGAGGAGTTGGGGGTGTTGATGGATGAAAAACGGAATATGAGCCAGCAGTGTGTGTTTGCAGCCCAGAAAGCCAATCACATCCTAGGATGCATCAAAAGAAGCATGATCAGTGAGTCAAGGGAGGTGATTCTCTCATTATTCTCCACTCTTGTGTGTATCTGAAGTACTGCATCCTGCGTCTGCAGATATTCTTCAATGCACTTTCAGAAAACAATATATCTCTGGAATTAAGCTAAGTTGATAGTTAGGCTGACTGGTAACACTTTGAACTTGAGCAGAATGAAAAGCACCTGAGAAGCGGAAGTTAATGCAACAGTCTCTGAGACTCACAGCTGGTGCTTGTTCTTACTTGATCATGCATTTCTCCCTCCTTAGAGCTCCGGTGGTTTAAGCTACATTGTGTGACTGTCTAGTAGTAGGGTAATGAATATAAAGACATCTTTTCCACAGGGGAAGCAGATTAGGGGAGAATCATCATTAGCGTCACAAGCCCAGGAACTTGGCTTCAGCAGCCATTAGCCTTAAGAATCCTGTCCAAGTTGCAATGAGTGCAGATGTGTAGGTGCTTCTGCTCTTCTCCTGTCAAATACATCTAGTGTGGTCCCTCTGTGGTTTCAGATGCCCTGGTTGATATTCCACTAGGACAGCAGGCTCCACAAACATCCCACAGCCCATGCTGATCTCAAGTGTCAGATGTGAGGGAGCCCCTTCTTTCACTTTCTTGCTGAGTGGCATGGTTGCCTGTGGTCTACTGGGGATGTGATGTTTGCTGCATGTAGAGTGAATGTACTGTGAATAGCTTTGCACATCTAAGAGGGTCTGCTAATATAAATGTTGTGCATGTGCTGGCTTTCTGCGTGTTCACCTCTTTTTTGTGTGTATTACTATGGCCTTGAGGAGTCCAAACTGTGGTTCAGGATCAAAACTGCAGTGCACAAAGATGATCTTTTGTACCCTACAACCAAAGCAGCAGGCAAGAGTTTTATGAAAAGTTAGTCCTGATGGCTTTTGGTAGACACTGAAAGGCCTGCTGTTAATTTGTTCAAGAGACAGACTTTCACAAGAAGGCTGCAACTCTTCTGGGACTGTGGTGTTGATGGCATTTTGGATTGCAGATGGACAGCTAGAAATTTAGTCCTTGTAAGCACTGGTTGCCAACCAGTGTCCATGTCATCTCTCCACTGCTGTCCAATACTTTAATACTCTAATACAATTTGTTCCTTGATTCAACCACAGAAACACCTCTCCTGGCAAAAACGTAGTTCATGCTTATGGCCATGGAAGCACACAGCTCAGCCTCATTTGGGATCTCATGCCTGACCCTATCTCCTTTCTGCTCAATTTTTAATTTATGTCTCCTCTGCCCTTCATGTGAATAGGTCTATTCTCTTCTCAACTGCCCTTTCATAGAATTCAGCCTGTAGTGACTGTATGGATGTTTCCTTCTATGTCTGTCCTGTACTGTTGACTCTCAGACCATTTCAAAAATCTCCCTTATTTCTTGCCTCAAGGCTTCAGACCAGCCTGCCTGTATTGCACATGTTTTGTCCGTAGTTTCCTCATGTGCCTTATCAGATCCATCTTGGGGCCTGTGGTCTAATTTGTTTGGACATCTTCTCATGTCTGTTGTGCAGACCAGCATCCAGAAGTCACTTCTTCTGTCTCCAAAAACTTGCAGTTGTTCTAGTTTATGCCCTGTCTCATTTGCTGTAGTAAAAATACAGTAGTAAACACTGAATTTAATGTTAGCAGGTTAACATACATGTTAACTGGTTATAAACGTGAACAGTTTTCCCAATGGCTTCTGCTGATCTAGATCAAGAGCCAGATCTGCAAAGATACATATGTCTTTTCTACAAACTCAGCCAGGTGATGTGGTTTCCTTGCTTGTTACATCTAGTAATCATTTTGATCAAGCCTGGCCATGGCAGCTTCTAAGGATCTAGCACTTTTTTTTCTGTATTGATTCATGGGAATCACTATGTCACTTTTCTTTTTTTCAATATTCCTTGTAATTGCTTTGAGACATCATGTGAAGAACGTGTGCTAACAGTTTCCTGTTGTTAAGCTGTCATTCTAAAACTTTACTGTAGCATTGACTTGACAGGTAAAGGTTGTTAGATTATTGATGTAATGTCCTTTGGATGGTCTAATACCAATTCTGATTGGCAGCTTGTTGATATAATAAAGCCTTTTAAAGAAAATATACATTTTGGCCTAGCTGTGGCTAAGGTTGGTTTAGCTTGTAATTAAAAAGGTAAAGATAAAATGAAGGGATGTTTGATAATGCTTTGAAAAATTACTAAAGTATGGGAGTGAAACACCTGCAATACATTTCAGTTTCAGTAGATAGATATTGATGATTGCTCATCTAAATTTTCTGTGAAACTGTCAAAAAACCCCCAACAAGCCACATAATACATCTGAAATTTGAAACACAACTGCATACATTCTGACTTGTTTTAAGTGATCCTCATGATGTTAATTTGCACTTCCCTGTTTGCTACAGTACCATTAGTGTGATGAAGGTAACGAAATGGGTCAGTTTTCTTCATTGCTGTATTCACATCCCATGTCTGGAAGAATCTCTGGAGATCTGAGGAACTACAGTCTCGTCAGCCTCACCTTGGTTGCTGGGTAGGTCATATATATACTGGAAGCCATTCTGAAATACATAAGAGATGAGAAGATGACTAGAAGTAGTCAACATGGATTTATGAAGGAGGTCATGTCTGATCAACCTGATAGCCTTCTGTGATGAAATGACTGAGAGAAGAGTAGTAGTGGATGTTGCTCGTCTTGAGTTTAGCAAGACTTTCAGCTGTGTCTCATAACAAAGACAAATAGATGAAGTATGGATGAGGTAAGTGGACAATGGGATAGATGGATTCTCCTTCCTGATTTCTATTCATGCAGAGACAGCTAGTGTCTTTAAGCCAGGGCCTCTGTTGGGTGGAGAGGTCATGAGATGTCTGGCAGTCTGGAAGTCTGAATGGTCCATGAAGAGCATTCATTGGGGTAGAAACTCCCTCAGATGACATTGGAGGCAGTGGCAAGCCAAAGATACCTGGATAAGAAGCCTGTGTTGTTGGGTATTTTGGAGGCACAATGCTTCTTAGACATCCTTAGTTCAGGGCATCTGTTTGTCCAAAGTCCCCTGTATCCTCTATTATCACACCTGTTTTCACAATACTTTCAAATGAGGTCAATTGAACATGAATTTCTGTCTTTTGCTTGCTATCACTAAAAATTAAGTATTAAATAGTTTTGATGTTAAACAGCAGAAGAATTAATCTCAGTTATTTCTTGTATCATTATCTAAGCTCAAAACCTGGCCCAGAAAATTTTGCCATTTGACATCATAAATGCAGTTTTCTTTTTCCCTACAAGTTATTTTAATACCACGTTCAAGACACAGCCACTAGACTCCCCCAAGAAAAGTATGATGTGAGATACGGCTTCTAGTTCTTTAGAGACACCTTATTCATTCATTCCAGCTGTGACCTAGCACATGCTTTCCTACATACACAACCTAGAAAAAGAACTCTAGAAGAGGTCAGAATAATTTTGTCCTAGAAATGTCCATTTTTGCTTTTGACCATAAAATAGGTAAGAAAGGAAATCTACATTGTAGGTTTCTAAAATTCACTGAGATCATTTCCCTCCTCTCTCATTTTCCCTTTAATGGCTATTCGTCCCTGCGGAAGAAACCTCTTTCTATTGTTTCAAATGTCTTGAAAAACCTGACTATACTTTTCCTTTCACTCCAAACATAGTCAATATTTGCAAAAACCTTCTGAAAAACAGATGGAATTATGATGGACATGTGGCTTATGTGTGGACAGAGATATGTGGAAATCAGAGTAAGAATTTCTCCAACATACAAGTGCAATTTCACATGCAATCACTTATTTAATAAATCTCAGAAGAATTTAGATTATTTTTATGTCTCAGTTCTACCATTTACTTAATTAGTTTTAATACAATTTCATTGTGTTCCCTATCCAAAAACCTTCTGATAATTTATTTGGAATGTTGGGGGTTTGTGGTATTTTGTTTGTTTACATATTGCAGAGGCAAGATATTTAACATCTTGAGGCCTTTACAAAGCACAGGACCTCTTGAGCCCTCCTTTCTTCATCTCCACATTTTGAAGTAGTAACATTTTTGTTCTTAGTCCCCCTCTTTTTTTCTCTCTTCTCTCTGCTGTTTATTATTTGCAAGTTTTTCAAGGTCTGCTTTTCTTCCCACTGCTCACACTGCTCGCCATGTCCTTCTTTCCACTACATGGTAAGCACTACACTGAAGAAATACCTTCAATATTTATACCATTTCAGTCTGTCTTGTATTCAGTAAGTTTTCTAATGAAAATTTATGAAAGGCTTTTCACAGAGCCCTTAACAGCAGAAGGCTTCATTTTATAGTAAAAGCAGAAAATCTGGGACCTGGATTTTCATGAGTTCAAGTGTGAGCATATGAGAGACTGCTGTGGTTGCTAGCCTTTTTTATGAGTACTGAGTAAACTTTGAAAATCTGGTCCTATCCAGCCAAGGTGTGAGCCTCTGTGTTTAATTCCTCTCCCCTCAGGCACCAATTTGCTTTAGACTCCCTGAGCATCCAGTGACAAGAGGGAAGCACAACATGAGGGATAACTAACCCCACTATCATCTAAAGTGCCCTTTGTAGGACCTTCTTTTCTTTATTAAAGTTACAGAGACACTAGTGTCCATGTGCTTAACCTGAACAGGTTGGTAAGGTGAGATGAATTTTTGACCTCCAAAATCATTTGGTATTTTTGTGACTGGCTATGTAAGGAAGGTAACGAGAAGGAAGGTTATCTCACTCCAGTGCTTTACTCAGTCCAAGGGGGGCTGTGTTGCAGGCAGGACATGTCTGGGCATTCCTGTAACCATTCCAGCCTTCTGGGTTTGACCATCTTGTGCTTAGATCCCTTTCATCATAGTGTGGCTTGCTGCTGCACTTGAGGCTGGCTGTAATTTTACAGAGTGGCAGATTACTAGGAATGTTGCTTCCTCCTCTCTTCCTGCTGCTGGCAGGTCTCTTCTGCAGTGGTTTAGTTTTGTCAGTTTTAGGAGATTCCAGACTGGCTAAGAGGGAGGTGCTGCAATCCTCTCTTTTCTGTAGGTACTCTGTTCAATAATCCTTGTCTGATTGAGCCTATTGGGACTTTTTGGTGGAGAAACATGGAGAGACAATGTATCCTGTGATCAGGTTTAGTCATGATGGAGGCCCTGATTGAATTGAAGCTGTTGTAGGTGTGCAGTTTCTTTTGTTGCTATGAAAAAGCAGTCAGTGATGGTGCCCAGAGATGTGGGCAACAGCAGAGTAGGGTTTCATATGGGACCAAGAACCAAAATTCAACCTCAGCTACATGTGGGTCCTGTTGTGGCTCTTGTCCTCTAGCTCTACATCGTGCCCTTATTAATGAATGCTTTTTTTTTTTTTTTAATACTGGTTCAATTCTCTTTTGTGTGTGTTGGGAGAGGTAAGGCTTATGGTTCTTCCTGTCTCATGCAGAGGTCTTGGCATTTTAAGCATCATGAGGTTGAATTAGTACTACAAAGGAAGGGTTTTGTGTCTGATTTACTTATGAAGAACTCATTTCTGCTGCACACAGACTATTTTGCCTGAAATGTTTTTGTTTAAATAGAGTAATATTTTAATCTTGTGCGTTGGTTCCTTTTAAACCTGATACTGTTTTGTGCTCCTTTTATCCCAATCACAGTTCAATTAGGAGTGGTTAAAAATCAATATATTTATTTTAATTGTATGCTTATCTTTTGAAGGGATACTGCAATACATAAGGAACATTTGAACAAAACCCCGTAACACTGCAACATGTCTTGTCGCATTATACTTACCCTACACCTGATTTCAAATGTAAATTGCACAGCATTTAGCTCTAATGAAAATACTCTAGTGAAGGAAATTGTTAAGATTTTCTGGTGCTCCCCTAGGGGTAATATTAAAACCTCCATTACTAACATCTCACTCTGAGAAGACAAAATGTGCACTGAGAATACAAAAGCTCTGTTGGCATCTAAATGTGTGCCAATTAATTCGCAGTTACAGACCTGCAGATCTGTATGGAGATGTAAAAATAGGACCTGGGAAAGCTATTTAGATCCCTGTATAACAGGGCTCCTTGACCCTGGCTTTCTAGTGTTGGTTTAATCATGTCATTCTGCTTTCTATTTATTTATATAGTTGCCTCAATGAACAAATTAATAATTATACAGCACATTGACAAACATGCCGGGTAATATTTGCCAGATTTTAAATTAATTTAATTCAAGGGCCACTTCATTTACAGGATTCATAGGCACATCAAGGAGTAGCTTTTGCTTCATTGCTATTCAGATTACACCAAGATTTTTCATCATTTTTCTCTCTCCTTTTCTCTCTCTCTCCCCTCCTTTCACTGAGGAAGACAATTTAACTTGCTTTTCCAAATAGGTAGTTACTTTCAGGCAGATGGAAGACAAGTAAATGATAGACAAACAGAAATGTAGATAAATGCATGGGTGACATACATTTAGAGAGATAATCATTTTTATTATGAAAAAAAGGAAAACAATTAGGTAGTGCTAACACCTCATCTTTATTTTCCCATTACTTCCAATTTTCAATCTATCTTCTTTTGTTTTTCGCCTACAATTTTCTTTGAAAATTATTTTAATTTCAAGTCTGTCTTGTGATTCTGTGGAGGAGTGTTTCTGTGTTGAACATCAACTCAGTCACACAGAAGTGCCATGCTTTGTATTGTTTGTCAACAGAAACTTGATATTAGGACCAGCAACTGGCTTGAACCACAGTATTTGAATTGAGAAATGTATGTCTTATGGCAGGTAAGTCGAACTCTTTTTAGTGAAGGCTGTGTCCTTTGAGCAGGGGGAAGGAGAGAATCATCAATCTTTAAAAACACTCAACCTGTTTCTCCATCATTGTCAAGTAAAAGGAAATTCACAGAACAGTGCTGCTTTTATTTACCAGTCTTTTTCTGGTTTCCCACTTCATCTTTCTTTTGGAAGAAATAGGACAAATTGATTTGTAAAAAATATTTTTTTTTTCTTAAGAGGTGGCAGATTGTCATATTGGCCAATACATAGTGTGGTCCTCTGCTGGAAAATAGAAAATCTGAGAGATATTTAATTCCTCCATATAATTTAGAAGAACTGCAAAGTTGGGAAGATTAGTATCCCCTCATTACACTTTTTTATACCTCACAAGAGCTATGTTTCCACCTATTTAATTTCAACCACACGCTCCTGGAGATGCTGGCACTTATATATCCATGTTCAGTTGTAGAATCATAGAATCATAGAATTGTCAGGGTTGGAAGGGACCTTAAAGATCACCTGGTTCCAACCTCCTTCCAATGGCAGGGACACCTACCACTAGATAAGGTTTCTCAGAGCCCCATCCAGCCTGGTCTTAAAAACTTCCAAGGATGGGGCTTCCACCACCTCTC
>WTSP01015535.1:32701-47592 GCA_025331215.1 Actenoides lindsayi | reverse complement strand
AACCAAGGGGAGGACATGAGGAAGTGGATGGTGAACCCACCCTTAAGCTGGAAGCCCGTGTATTTGAACTGAGAGGGAAGACAGCTGTCAAGAAGAGGCCACCTAAGAATGCTGTCAGTGTAGTTACTACAAAAACCCAAGAAGGTAATAGGCAATCTCCCAGATACAGGAAGACTAAGATGACCTCCCCCTGATCCTGAAGAGGGGTCTTCTGGTCTGGCACAGCAAGGGTCAGACAGTGAATATTCTGACCAGGAATAGAGGGGACCTGTCTCTGGTCAGAAGGAGGAAAGGGACTACCAGGTGTATTGGGCTGTTTGGATTCGATGGCCTGTCACATTGAACCCACAGAGGTACAAAGCTTTGGTAGACACTGGTGCACAGTGTACGCTGGTAGCGTCAGAGTAGAGAGGCACAGGATCCATCTGGATCTCTGGAGTGACAGAGGGATGCCAAGCGTTATCTGTACTGGAGCCTTAGGTGAGCTTAACCAGGGACAAGTGGGAGAAGCATTCCACTGTGACTGGCCCAGAGGTCCCTTGTATCCTTGGCATAGACTGCCTCAAG
This sequence comes from Actenoides lindsayi, assembly GCA_025331215.1. Taxonomy (NCBI): domain Eukaryota; kingdom Metazoa; phylum Chordata; class Aves; order Coraciiformes; family Alcedinidae; genus Actenoides; species Actenoides lindsayi. The sequence continues at coordinate 47,025 of WTSP01015535.1, read as the reverse complement.
AGTCCTTCAAGGACCCAAAGGGATACCAATGGGCTTTTGGTGTAGCCGCTGTGAATGCACAGAAGATCAAACAGCCATCTACCCTGACTGGCCTCTCAGAAGATCCCTTTGCTGTGGGACTCCTACGAGTTGAAGAGCAATGGGTTCCAGTTGCTACAAGGACAGTGCACCTACAGCAGTACCGCACAAACTGAGACTCTCTGGCTCCCATCCATGAGCTGATTTGTTAACTGGAGAGCCAAAGTGTTATCAGTAAAAGCCATTCACATTTTAATAGCCCCATATGGTCAGTGCAAAAGTCTGATGGAGGGTGGAGGTTAACAGTAGACTATCGTGGCTTGAACAAAGTGATGCCACCACTGAGCACTGCTGTACCAGTTATGTTAGAGCTGCACTATGAACTGGAGTCAAACGCAGCAGAGTGATATGCTACAATTGACATTGCCAATGTATTTTTTTCAATTCCATTGGCAGAAGAATGCAGGTCACAGTTTGCTTTCACATGGAAGGGTGTCCAGTACACCTGAAATCAACTGCTCCAGGGGTAGAAGCACAGCCCTACTATTTCTCATGGACTAATTCAAACTGCACTGGAAAAAGGTGATGCCCCCAAACATCTACAATACATTGATGACACCATTATGTGGGGAAACAAAGCAGAAGAAGTGTTTGAGAAAGGGAAAAGAGTAATTCAGGTCCTTTTGAGAGATGTGTTTGCCATAAAGAAAAGCAAAGTCAAGGGACCTGCGCATGAGATTCAATTCTTGGGAATAAAGTGTCAGGCTGGATGCCATCATGTGCCTATGGAGGTTGTCAACTAGATAGCAACTATGTCCCCACAGGAAAACAAGAAGGAAACACAAGCTTTCCTGGTCCATGTGGAGTTCTGGAGAATGTACATTCCAGGTTACAGTGAGCTTGTGAGACCTCTCTACCAAGTAACCTGAAAGAAGATTTTGAGTGGGGACCTGAGCAAAAACAAGCCTTTGAGCACATAAAAAAGGAAATAGCTTTTGTAGTAGCTCTTGGGCTTATTCAGACAGGACCGTCTGTGCAGAATGTACTCTACACAGAAGGTGGGAAGCATGGTCTCACCTGGAGCCTCTGGCAGAGAACATCAGGAGAAACTTGAGGTCGGCCATCAGGGTTCTGGAGCTGGGGGTATCAGGGATCAGAAGCCCACTACAGCCTGACTGAAAAAGACATACTAGCAGCATATGAAGGGATTCAAGCCACTTCAGAAGCTGTTGGTACAGAGGCACATCTCCTCTTTGCACCATGATTACCTGCACTTCATTAGATGTTCAGAGGGAACTTTCTGTCCACACACCATGCAACCACTGCAACATGGAGCAAATGGGTAGCATTGATCATGCAACAAGATTGACTGGGGAAACCCAACTGTCCAGGTATCCTAGAAGATATCATGGGCTGGCCAGAAGGCAGGGATTTTGGAGCGCCACCTGAGGAGGTGACATGTGCCCAAGAGGCACCACCATATAATGAGTTACCAGAAGATGAAAGGCATTATGCTTTATTTACTGATGGATCCTGTTGTGTGGTTGGAAACCACTGGAAGTGCAAAGCTGCTGTGTGGAGTCCCACAAGACAAGTCATTGAGGCCACTGAAGAAGGAGAGTCAAATCAATTTGCAGAAGTAAAGGTGATCCAACTAGCCCTAGAGATTGCTGAATGAGAAAAGTGGCCAGTGCTCTATCTCTACACTGACTCCTGAATTATGGTTAATGCTTTGTGGGAGTGGCTGCAGGAGTGGAAGAAGGCCAACTGGCACCACAGAGGTAAACCTATCTGTGCTGTTGTATTGTGGCAGGACATTGCTGCCCAAGTGGAAAATGTGGCTCTAAAGGTGCGTCATGTAGATGCTCATGTGCCCAAAAATTGTGCCATTGAAGAACACAGAACAATGAATAGGTAGACAAAGCTGCCAAAATTGAAGTAGCTCAGCTGGATCTGGACTAGGAGTGTAAGGGTGAGCATTGTAGCTCAATGGACCCATGAAACATTGGGACATCTAAGGAGAGATACAACATATAGAAGGGCTCGTGATCTGGTGGACCTGACCATGGATGTCATCTCACAGGTCACTCACAAATGTGAAACATGTTGAAGTCAATCGAGCCACGCAAGTAGAGTCTGCCTGGAATAGAGGGCTGTGTCTGAGTGTTCAATATGGTGAAGGCTGGCAAATTGACTACATGGGACCACTGTCACCAACACGCCAAGGCAAGTGTTACATACTCACCATGGGGAAGCAACTGCTGGTTGGCTAGAAATATACCCTGTAAAACATGCCACTGCCCAAAACACCACCCTAGGACTTGAAACGCAAATTTTGTGGTGACATGGTACACCTGACAGAATTGAATCAGACAACAGGACACATTTCTGAAATAACCTTATAAACTCCTGGGTGAAGAAGCACGGCACTGAGCAGGTGCATCACATCCTGTACCACCCACTAGCCTCTGGAAAGAGTGAAAGCTATAACGGGCTGCTAAAGACTATGTTGAGGGCATATAAATTTAGCAGAAGCCATTTGGCTGGTTAACAGCTGAGGACCTGTTAACCATCCCGCCCAAACAAAACCCTTACACATGGTGGGAGGAGAGAAGGTACCTGTAATGCACACAGGGAAGTGTCTGGGGAAGGCAGTGTGGGTCCCTCCTCCCTTGGGAAAGGGCAAACCGTTCATGCGATTGTCTTTGCTCAAGGACTTGGGTGTGCTTGGTGGGTAATGCAGGAGGATGGAGAGACCCGGTGTGTACCTCAAGGAGACATAACCTTAGGAGAAAAGAAAAAATCTGTGATGTGAGTTGTATGTTGCAAGAGGTGCAGTGAAAAGTGGATTGTGAAAAGAACTGGATGAGGGCAGTGATGCCGCAAACCTAGCCAGTGTCAGTGCCCAACAATCAAACGTACTGCTTCTCCTGTCTTGAACATCCATCCTGACAGATGGGGCTCAAGTCATCTCCTGTTTATGAACATCTGGAGGAATGGAGAAAACCCATGTCAACAGGGAAATAATATGCATCTGTTAAAGGGCAGGGGATAGTAGTTAATGAAAATGTATTAATCTGTATGTTGGGTATAAAGATGGTTTTAGAGTACATAAATTGAGATGTAAGTGTTGATAAGAAGGATTTCAGTGATTAGTTAGATGTAATGGAATAATTAAGTTGTATTATGTGGGGCCTGAGCATGACACAGGAATAAAGGGTGGAGATTGTAGTGGGTCTGACTGGTTAATTTTCCCCACAGCAGCCCTCCCAGTGCTGTGCTTTGCATTGAGAGCTGGAAAGGTGCTGATAGCACACCCGTGTTGTGGCTACTGCTGGGCAGGGCTCGTACAGCACCCAGGCTGGTTTTCAACATTCCCCCTGAAGGGGGATGGGGTGGGCAAGGCCTTGGGAGGGGACAAAACTGGGACAGCTGACCCAAACTGATCAAAGTGATATTCCATACTATATGACATCAGCTGAACTAAAAAATCTAGGAAAAGGCAGGGGGGAGGGGAGAGGCATCAGTCTGGAGCAACCACTATGCGTTTGGAGCCCTGCTTCCTGTAAAGTGCCAGACATTGCCTACTGATGGGAACTAGAGATTAAATCTTTGTTTTCTTTTGCTTCTGCCTGTGGAATTGCTTTGCTACTTCTTTAAACTGCCTTTATCTTCACCCATGAGTTTCATCTTATTTTCTCCCCCCTGGTCTAGCTGAGAGAAGGAGGAGGGGAGAGAAGATAGAGTGCGTTGGTGGGCACCTGGCATTCAGCCAAGGTCAAACTGCCACACATTGTTAATCGTTAAATAACTCTACTGGGCATGACATAGATAATATAGAATAAGGAATTCATAATGTCCTGGGATTGGCTAGGATAGGGTTAATTTTTACCAGAAGTTGGGAGGGACTCACAGCCAGGATAGACAGCTGAACACGGCAATGAGGTATTCAATACCATATTGACATCATGGTGGCACCGTTCAGCCTGGAGCTAGCCTGCTTTGTGCATTTTATATCACTTGCTTCATATATTGTTTCATTATTGTTATTGTTATTATTGCTGTTTACTTCTCCTTCTGTGGTATTGTATTATGTTATTCTTATCTCAACCCACAGGCTTTTGTATTTTTCTGCCTCTTCTCCTTTCCATTTAGGGGGTGGGGGGAGCAGTGAATGAGCAGCTACATGGTTCTGAGCTCCTGGCTAGGTCTGAACTGTGAATTACCACACTCTGTGCATATAAAGACAGTGGTCACTGTAGCCTTTTAGTGCCTTTCATTGACTGGCAAAGTGTTTGAACTAATTGTTCATCTAAAGAAAAAGCTTTGACTATACGTCAGCTATATTACTTGATATGAAAGTAGATGTACAACAGTAGCTCTATATGTATTTTACTATGTGAATTGGTCAGGTTTAGATAACTTAATGCTATATTGAGGTTAATTCTCCCATTAAAAAGGTAGTTGTAAAAAAACAGTCAAGCATAAGCTGTCTATGGGAAAACATCTAATGAAGGGTTAACACCAAGGTCCATACTATGAGATATGCATTTTCCTATAGTATAATAGGACATGGAAAACTTGTAGTAAGAATGAACAAAGATTGACCAGTTTCTCCATGGGAAAGATGGAGTCTTTCCTGCCTCAGAGCAGTGTTTAAAGGCTACAAGAAATGAAAGTTATATAGCCTGATGAAAATTTTCATTTAAAGATATATCCTTTACATTGTTTACCTGCTTCTTTATGAAGTAGAAGTTCCAAGTATTAAAATTTTATTTATTTACATATTATTTATTAAAAATTTCTAAGAATTTTCTGACTGCCTCTGTCATGTGAATGATGATTAATCTATATTTTTTGCAGCTTAATGGGCTACCTCTAAAATGTGCCTTTGCAAATTATAAAGTATCACTTTTTTATAAGATAAAAAATGAAATAATATGCCTTTTTTTTTTAGCTTGCTGGCATGTACACTGCTATTCAATGCCATCTTAGTGTCCTTCACGCTGACAAATACTTTTCCCTCTTTCAGCGCTTCTCTTGGCCTTTAAATAATTTTCTAGTTGAAGCTAGGAATTTTTGTTGCACTCCAGAAATATTACATGACCAAATCTCAATCCAGGCTGAGTTTCTATTATCTAGACAAGAAAAACTGAAAATAAAATTTTCTTTATAGTGGATGACCAATTCTGTTTTTAATGTATTGGTTATGAATGGTCAAGAGGAAATGAGAGTTCTATGAAGTTTTTTGTTTTGTTTTGTCTTTTGTTTTGGTGAGGGTTTTTTTAAACGTTTTCTAACCTTGTCAGTCTAGCTCCTTTCCTCCAGCTACAAAGGCTGTAATTTTTGGAAGAAATAAAAAATTAAAGCTGGCACTCAATTGTTTGTGTTCTGTGTTTAATATTGTTACCAGTCAATACCATTATTGACTTGGTGATTGGTTACACTTCCCAGTCCTTAGTTCTATGTCGCCTCCTTCTGAATTTTGTTCTGTGTAACATAGCAGAACCTCATCCAGATGAACCATCCAAGTTGCTTGTAATTCCTTAGCACTGATTTTGTAGTACCTAAAGTAGAAGTGGGAGTTTGCTCAGTGTGCTTGTTAAGTAATCCAAAATTGATTTATGATGGACCTGGTCCAAGTAGATAATTTCAGGGCATAATGACCCACTACTGAAAAAGCTAATATTAATTCTGGCTTAAAAAAATTACACTGAAACAGAAAGTAGATATTGATCTATTCTTACCCTGTTGATTCTTCTCTCCTGTTTTCATGGGATGGATAATATAACCTGGATCCAATTATTCCTAAATATTTCCTTGAGGCTGTGATATTTTAAGGGGTAAAACCAGTTGTGTCTCACACTTCACAAAATAGCTTTCAGAAAAACAACATTTCCACCAGTTTACTACTTTCTAGTATTCACTAGATGTATAATACCAAGATGCTGCAGCAATGAGGTCTCTTTGGAATACTGAAAAGTATGACAGATGTAAATGAGATTTTTGCAATCATTATTATGCTGATCTGCCTGATATTCTTACTTTATTTTGCAGTAAAACAACTGGACACTTTAAATTGGAGCAGTGAAACTACTGCCACTGTTTGCAGCACCAAACAGGCTTGATATAGCACTTGAGTGCCTTGGTGCAACTACAGTATTTTGAGCCAACTAGCATGCTGAATCCTCTAGCTGCCCAAGAGATATGCGTGGCATGAACCAACTCTACATGCTGCAAGTATTCTTCAGTGTAAAACTACTCTAATTTCACATAGGAGGCCAAAGCACCAAGTTGAATGAATTTGCTGTTCACTCAGCTAAGCTTAACATACCTTATTGAAATCATGTTGATTTATCACCAAAATCAAGGTGCTGCCATCATAGTGAGTAACATTACAGTGTTTAAGTACAGGTAAAGCGAAGCACCCTCAGTGTTTTGGAATTGTTAAAGCATCATATATGGACATTATATTTATAACAATAAAATCTTAAATCTTCTATAAAGGGAAAAGGTTACCAGACTGTCTCTTATAAATCTTTGTGATACTGTTTGATTTCTTAGGCTTCAAATTCATCTAATTAATTGTGATACTTATCTACCTAATGTTTCTTAATCAGGCTTGTACTGTACATGAGGGGAATTCTTCTAAATACCTCCATACTCATGGTACATGGAAGTTTGAAAACAGAGCTTTGCTACATGTCTGGTTTTAGAAACCTATTTTTCATGAGCGGAGAAAAATTATAAAAGCATGATGAATAGTGAAGTATCTTCTATCTGAATGCTGTCTTCTATCTCTGTTTGTGGCCCTATCACCTTGTTCTGATTCCAAAGGGTGCAGCAGCCCTCAAGCAAACCCATGTTGTTGTAGAAGAAAGATTTTTGAACTGGGCTTAGTGTGCAAAAAGATTTGAATCAAACGTTATACTTTGGCTAGGAGGAAAGGAGTGTGACAAAGAACTTCCTGTAGCTCTAGGAAAGCCAAAGTGTTACAGCAGTATCTTGTAATGTCCCTTCATAAACTGTACCATGTTCTTTCCACACATGGATACAAATTTAATTTCTTCTGATAATATAATAAAGCATTGTTGCTAAGATATTTTTTAGTTTCTTTTTTTGTTGTTTTTGTTCCTATTTGCAACTCAGCCAAAGGCATTCATCCAAATCCCCATGTATTTTTAATCTAAAACTGTGTGGTAAACACCTTTGTGTTTTGGGGGCAATAGCAAGATATGTTCCACCTGCAGTAGTAAGATAAGGTCATTTTTGCAGCCTACAGTCCTACGCTCTATATTGCCACAATATACCACACAGTCCTCCCTTCTCAAACTACATCTCTTATGCCAAGATGATAAGGAGCCCTTAGACTGCCTCAATACCACTGCAGATAGTCCCTGTATTTCAGAGTATTTATAGAAGTTCATTTTGTGGACACTTTTAGCCATACCAGTGCAGTAAAGGGAGTGTAGTGCAAGGGAGAATCTCACTGAGAATACAAAAGTGTTTTGAATCTTTTGAAAGTAAAACATTCCATATGCTTGAAAATAGTGTCTTGATAACTATTTCGTAATTTTCAGTGGAGTAAGTAGGAGGAATTTATGTACATCATGTACAATAATGTAGCTGTTGTATTTCCAGCTATTTCATTTCTTTTCTTAAATCCAAGTTATTTTTTCTTAGAGCATTTGTTTTGTTTTTCTTCTAGTATTATGTCTATAATAGAATTGTGATTTGTGTATTCTTCATTGGTGTTTTTGTTACCAGGTACCTTTTATGTTTATGAATGGTTATTTTGGATGCTTCCTGGTTTCCTCTGGATCCCTTTATAAACTGTTCTTTCCTCAGTCTTCTCAACACTGAGTCATTATAGCTATATTCCCCCCATGAAAACGTTTCATTTCAAAGTATGGATGAGCTGAACCATTACTACTTAATTTCAAAACAGACTTTTGCTGACTGCACGATTTTGGTAACTGCCATAATTTTATTCGTGTTGAAAATGTTAGATGGTAGCTCCTTAAGCTAATTATGTGATGTCATCCACACATGATATTGGACTTATCTACATCAAATGACACAGGATGATGAAACCTGGCATAACCTAATGAGGAGTGATAAATGCTTCAGAAGTACACTATAGGTTTCTAATATTTTAGGTGGTTTTGTTGGGTTTGTTTTTTGTTTTTTGGTTTGGTTTGGGTTTTTTAATGTCCAGAAGCGGGGAAATAGCTGCAGGACATGGAGCACTGCCAGAAAATTGTAGGAAGTACAGTAAGTCACTGTAACGTTTTCAACACTGATCAACAATTTTTCTGTACCGTTCATGATGAGCTACCTACATGCAATCATATTGGCACAAACTGTAATCATCAGACCAGTTGCTAAAGTGTACTGCTGTTACTTTGGACATTCTTTGGGCAGGTTTACTTCATATGCAATACACTGCAGTAAAATGCCATGTCTCTTACATAGTTCTTAAATACTAACTATTGTTGTGAGGCATCTAAAATGATAATTCTTTGCCTTTATTGTATAACCTGGTTTGCCTGATTTCTTGTAGTCGGCTAACTACCTTTTTTCCTACTCACATAGTAACTGTCCTGCATCTGAAAATTTTAGGGAATAACATAAACCCCTTTCTTTGGAAGGACTTCCTTTTGTACTGCATGATTTATAATATGGCCGTAACCCCAGACTGTCACCTCTAAAAGTGAAACCACAGCAGGAAAATGTGGAAGTGTGTTATACTAAAAGTGACATTTCATATTCCCTAGTAGGTTCTGTAAGTGACATCCTGGAGTTTTATCAGGAAATTGGAGTTCCCAGGGAAGTGTTGATTAAGATTTCTGTGACCTGCTTTAATCATATCTGTTGTATGGAGACTGGTGACAGCTCACATTTCTGATAATGCAGATTCATTGTTGAACAATCATTACTAAATCTTATTTTAATTTAACTTACATTTACATGTGGGAATTTTTTCTGGCAGAATGAAAAATTCCATTCTGTGGCTAAACTTCCCAGTTTGCCCTCACAGGAACTATACATGAGATATTTTAACAGATTAAATAATTTAAAACCGAGGAAATAACAAAGGAATTAAAATATATTTATATCGTCATATTCTTACCTTTGAATACTGCTAGGTTTAAATTTGGGGTTTGTGGTTTTAAGCCTTATATTAGTTCAATCTGTGAACTTTTACTATAGATGTGCTCTTTTGCAGACTTCAGTGTGCTCTTATGATGCAGTGTTATGCCACGTTCCTGTATATTACAGTGCTCATAAAATTCTTTAATACTTTTTTGATTTCTTTAAGACAGCAAGCTGGAGACTGCAGATGATGCAGGCCCATTCATCCCAGGAGATATGTCTTGCCTGAAATGAGTCTGCATATAGTCTGAGCACTTCTTTCTATTGTGGCACACTGATTCAGTTAAATCCATTTAATCTGTGGGACTCCTTAGAATGTGACATGTTGTTTTGTGCTATAGGATCATTTATTCTCTGCAGTTAATGAGAAGAAAAAACAAAATTAAAGCTGCACAGTTGCAAGATTGATTGGTGTCAGTGCTGGGTTTCTGACCCAATGGAGGAATCCTTCAGATGGTAGTTTGATAAACTTAACCTTCCAAATGATGTTTTGTAACACTTGACAGCAATGTTCTGCTTCAAGGACACAGATTCATTTTAATCTCAGGTGTAGCTGGAATTCGTGTGGGCTTTCAAATGTGAAACCATTTGATTTTAGAGTATCTATCCTTGTAACTGATGTCAAAGTGAAAAGTTCTTAGAGCCCCTTGTGTTGTGCTTTCCCAAACGTGATCAATAGAGAGGCCATATTATGTAAGCATGGAGCAGATCAGTTCCAGAGGACTTAAGGCAGTTTATCAAAAATGCTCCTATCAGTGAGTTTTCCATGCATCTCTGACATCATTTAGTGTTTTCGCTGTAACTTCCTGGAACTTCATTTGAACATTAAACTTCATTTAAACAAAACTGGAGGAAGTGGGAAGAGCAACAAAGAAGGGGAAGACTGTTGGGAAATTGCCCAAATAGGTAGCAGTTTATGTTCAAATTATTTTTCAGTTTTCTCGGGAAAAAAAAAAGTTAAGATCGCATATATGGACTTCCATTCAAACAGTAAGCATAGAAATAATGGTTTGAGTAGCATGTTTGCCTGAACCTAGGAGTTTGCAAATATTCTATTGGAATATTAGAAGCCAATTATTGCACCAGTTTATAAATTCCTACAAGTCTGCTCTTCAGACACTCCCAGTTTATACTTTGGCATGGTATTACTCTATTGCAGGTGCTCAATCCAACATTTGTTCCTCTTAAAATTCACATCACTGATTACCCAGTGCTCCAATCTATCTAGATCCCTCTGCAAGGCCTCTCATTCCTTAGGAAAGTCAACAGCACCTCCTGGTTTGATATCATCAGCAAACTTACTAATGGTGCATTTAACTCCTTTATGAAGCATATTGATAAATATATTTAACAGAACTGGCCCTAGAATGGAGCCCTGAGAACACTACTGGTGTCCAGTCACCAGACAGATGTTGGCCCATTCACGATGACCCATTTAGCCAGTTTTTCATCCAGTGCACTGTGTACCTGCTCATCTCACAATCAGACAGATTGTCCAGAAGGATGCTGTGAGGGTCAGTATCAAAAACCTTACTAAAATACAGGAAAACTACATCTACCACCTTCCCTTCATTGACTATCTGAGTCACCTTACCATAGAAAGATATCAAATTAGTTAAACAGGACTTGCCTTTTGTGAACCTGTGTTGACTGTGCCTGATGATTGCTGAGTCTTCCCTCATGCCGTTCTTATAAATTTGACTAACATTGACTAGCATTCAGTCAGTTGGGACCTCCCATCAGGCTTCATGGACTTGTGAAAATTCAACTGATACATCTGGTCTCTTACAATTTCAATGTCCACAGACAGAAAGTCGCTGTTCCGACACTTGTGGTCCTCTGGCTCAGGGCACCAAGCAGTTCAAGGTCTGTCAGTTTTATTAAAGACTGAGGCAAAAAAAGCATTGAGTGCTTCTTCTTTCTCTTCATCCCTATTAGTCAGGTGACTATCTTCAACAAGTATTGGTTTGATGTTTTCTTTAGACTTCCTCTTGTTATTAATGTACTTTAAAAAGACCTTCTTGTTGTCTGACACAACACCAGCCACTTGAAATGCTAATTGAGCTTTGGTCATTTGTGTCTTCTTCTTGCATATATGTGTGACAGCTCTGCTATCTGAAGCCTGGCTTTGTTTCCAGAGATCATACAAATTCTTTTTTTTTTTTGATCCTCTCAAGGAGTTCCCTGTTCAGCCCAGCTGGTCTTCCAGCCCATGTGCTTGACTTATGACATAATTTAAATATAAGTACACCAGATTTCAAAACAGACACAGTTAAATAATTGGTCCCCAAAACTGTGAAAATCAAATGGTGTTTTGTGCCAAAATCAAATCAAGTAAAGTTTTGTTATAGTAACCATCACGTAGAAGTTTATTCTACTTGGTTTGCAAATTTAGCTATATAGCTTTCCAATAAAACGCCATCTTTATTTTGGGTTTTGGTTAGGTTATCCTTTCTTGAAAATTTAAGAAAATACTGATTTAATGGGGAAATGTGCAATGTGCAATGACAATTTCACTTATCTCAAGGAGTTTAGAATAACCCTGAGTGTTGCACAGTTTCAAAATACCATGTTATGACTAATTTGAATGGGAAGCTTGCATGTGAATTATAGTCAAACAAAGTAGCCAGGGCTGCCTACAGCTTGACAATCAAAGGGTCAGTCCCCCCTGTTGTGGTTTAACCTCTGCTGTCAACTACACATCCCATAGCTTCTTATCTGTTGCTCCCACACACATCCCTTCTTGTGGGATGGGAAGGAGAATCAGAAGAAAAAAGGTGAAACCCTGTGGATTGAGATAATGATGGTTTAATAGAACAACACAAAGAGAGAAGAAAGCAGCAGTGTCAATGATAATACTAAGGAAATAATATAGAGAGCAAATAATAGAAACCACAAGGCTTACTGGTTTTTGGGCACATGGTGAAGCCACACATTGAAAACAAGCACCTGCTTCCTGGCCCAGCCCTCTCCTTATATAGTGAGTGTGATGTCAGTACAGTATCGAGTATCCCGTTGGCTGGTTCAGTTGTTTATCCTGGATGTGGCCCCTCCCAGTTGCTTGTGAAAATTCACCTTATCCTAGCCAAATCCAGGACACCCCTCCTTCTCCTTATTATTAATTAACAATCCCTATTTCAAATGTCTACAAAGCACCTTACATTCCTTATTTCTCATGTCTGGAAATTAAAACACGAACAAGTTGCTTTACTGTTAAACAAAATTCTACTTCTGCCACAATGATTTGTAGGCAAAATATCCAGTCTTACTTCATTAGCCAACCAGAATGTAAGTATTACCAGAAAATAATTAAATCAGTTGTCTAACAGCAAACAAACCAACCTTATATGTCTAGCAATAAAAAACAGCACTATGCTTCAAGAAACAAACATGGGTTGGGATTAAAAGGCTCACTAACCCAAAAAGAGTCCTTACAATACTAATAGCATTGAAAAAAGCTTCAAAGTCAACATCACACTACCATGAATAAACCATTTCAGATAACTAGAATTTAAAAATCAAATCTTTGAAGGTAGTGGTTAACTGTTAACAAAAAATAATTTACTTAATTTTAAGTCATGTTCAAATTAATGGAGTATGGTGTGATATGCAAATGTGTTCCTCATTTCCAGCCTTGTTTGATAGGTTTAATAAGTAACTGCTTAAGATCTCAACTGATTTAATACTCTAGGTGCAGTGCTAGGATGCTTTTTCTTTGCAGAAACATCAGTAGGTGGAAATACACATTCCACACATGATGCCCTCATGCCTTTGAAATCACTGTGAATTTGGCTTTATTAGTGTCACGATCTGAACTGAGCTGCTGGCAGTGTGCACTTGAATAGGAGGAGGTAAAATATTTTCACTGAGGGCACCTGCAGAGCTATTTGCAGAAGCAATGTTATCCCAGTGACACATGAGTTATCCATTTCCTCTCAGTGAGAAGATCTATTAATGGTGGATCCTTCAGCAACAGATGAAATGAGCTTCTGAACTGCAAAGACAAACATGATTTCTGCACTAGGGTATCAGCTTCAGCCTCCATTTTCTATGTCAGAGATGTCAATCAAGGTAGTCAAGACTGCAGCTCTTTGCCTACTAGGTTCTTCTTCCTGGTAGGTTAATAGTCACTTGTCCTGATAACTGGCTTGGTGGTCCTTCTTTGCTGATGGATAGTGAAACTATTGCCAGGAGTCACAAAGGCCTCAAAAACCCATAGATTGATGAACTAAATGCTTCACACAAATCAGACAGGTGATTATTTTTTCTGGTATATAAAGAATAAAAGCGTCCTTCTCTCTCTGTTAACATCTCATGGGATTTAAAAAATTATTTTATTTTTACATCCTGCAAAGATTTCTTGTATTTTATCTACGGAGAATATCTTTTTTCTTTCTTTCTTTTCCATACTTGTTTTTCTAGCAGTTGTGATTGTGCTTGATACTGTACATCAGAAAATACAGAAGCTGTCCCTGCTCATGAGCGTTTGCTCTAGGAACTAAGATGCAGCAGATGGAAAAAGACAAACTGATGGAACAAGGAACACTTTGACAACAGCAGTCAACTAGACAGTTGGTAGTCTCAGATCACCAGCATCCTAACAACTGTCGTCAAGATTCTTGTAGGCACTGCAACAAAGGAGAATTTTAACAGCACATTTTGAAGGAGGAAGCTAAGTTTACTTTGCAGTTATTTATGGAAAATTTTTAGCTTACAGAGGACAGACACACAACAGTATAGACAGTCAAGGTCAGCACCATAAGCATTCATTCTGAGTGGCATACACAAGTTTATGTAGCCATACATACTACTTTACATTAGTCAAGGGAAATTCACAATCCATACTTTAGAAAAGCTTGTATGATTGCAAGCTCCCTTCTTTCCCACTTTTCAAGAAAAAAATCCCTTACTAGCATATACTTTAAAGACTTGCTAGCAAAAGAAAACTACAAATTTTGCATTCCCTTTTCCTCATGGTAAGAATGAATTATTTCAAGAACGGTAAAAAATGTACATACTGCCTATTTTGTATCATGTGATGCAAAAATAAGGAGGTCACGCACCATACTCATCTCTTTTCTTCTCTTCTCTTCTCTTCTCTTCTCTTCTCTTCTCTTCTCTTCTCTTCTCTTCTCTTCTCTTCTCTTCTC
>WTSP01015535.1:0-14586 GCA_025331215.1 Actenoides lindsayi | reverse complement strand
CACAATACACCCGATGTGGTCTCACTAGTACAGAGCAGAGGGTGAGCAGAACCTCCCTCGACCTGCTGGCCACACTCTTCTTTATGCACCCCAGGATACCATTGGCCTTCTTGCTATTCCATGGCAAACTTATTGTTCACCAGGACTCCAAGGTCTGTCTCCATGGGGCTACTTTCCAGTGGGTCAACCCTTAACCTGTACCAGTACATAGTGTTGTTCTTTCCCAGGTGTAGGACTCTACACTTATCCTTGTTTAATTTCATTAGGTTTGCTTTTGCCAAGCTCTCCAGTCTGTCCAGATCTTGCTGGATGGTAGCACAGCATTCCAGTGCATCATCCACTACTCCCAGTTTATTATGATCAGCAAACTTGCTGATGGGTACACTCTATCCCTTCATCCAGGTCATTGATGAAGATGTTAAATAAAACTGGATCGACAACCGGAGAACTGAACCCTGGAGAACATCGTTACTTACAGGTCACCAGCTGGACTCTGCACCACTGATCACAACCCTCTGAGCAATATTGTTCAGCCAGTTCCCAACCCATCCAACCATCCCTTCTTCTAACCCACACTTCCTGAACTTATCCACAAGGATATTATGGGAGACAGTATGAAAAGCCTTGCTGAAGTTAAGGTAGACAACAACCATTGTACTCCCTGCATCCAACCATTCAGTCACACCATCACAGAATGTGGAGGCCTGGACTGTTGGGTCCAGTACAGAAAATATTATTGCAACTGCTGGGCGCAAGCCCTGGGAACATTAACCGCAAGGCTGAAGCTGTGATAAAGGGAAGCTGGGATGCACCATAAGCTCTGATAGACGGAAGCTGGGTTGTTAGATGAAGTAAATATTTGTACCTTGTAAGGGTTTTGTTGATTCATGTGTATTGATGGAAAGTTACTGGGACTAGGGGCACTGGGGTATATAAGGTGTGTGTGAAGTAGCAACAGATGTCTTTGTTTTTGCACCAAGATGGAGTCCGTGAATCAATACACCTCAAATGGTGCCCGAACAGGGACCACGGGTCTGAAAAGCTGTACAGACAATCTCAGTGGTGTAGAATCAATCGCCACAATAGAAGGCTATCAAAATAATTAGACACAACATACCTTTAGTAAATCCATGCTGGCTACTCTTGATAACCTTCTTTTCTTCCATGTGCTGAGATATGATCTCTAGCATGAGATGCTCCATCACCTTTCCAGGGACAGAGGTAAGGCTGACCGGTCCCTAGTTGCTTGGATCTTCATTCTTGCCCTTTTTGAAGACTGGAGTGACATTGAGCTTACTCCAGTCCTCAGGAACCTTGCCTGTTCTCCATGATCTTTCAAAAAGGATGGAGAGTGGTAGAGCAACAACATCAGCAGCTCCCTCAGCACTTGTGGGTGCAGCCCATCAAGGCCCAGAGATTTGTGTGTGTTCAGTTTACCCAAGTGGTTTCTAACCCAATCCTCATCAACCAGTGAAGAGTCTTCCTCCCTCCAGGCTTTCTCTCTTACTTCTAGGGTAAGGGATTCCTGAGGGCTGGTCTTAGCAGTGAAGACTGAAGCAAAGAAGGCATTCGGTAACTCCACCTTCTCTGCATCCTCTGTCACCAGGCCTCCCACCTCATTCAGCAGTGGGTCCGCATTTTCCCTGGTCTTCCTTTTAACATTGGTGTATTTGAAGAAGCCCTTCTTGTTCTCCTTTACTTCTTTGGCCAGAGTTAATTCCAAGAAGACCTTGGTCTTCCTTGTTGCATCCCTATGTATCCTGACAGCATTCCTATAATTGTCCCAAGAGACCAGTCTCTTTTTCCACGTGCTGTGAACTTCTTTCTTCCACTTAGAGTTTTCTCAGCAGCTCCTTGCTCATCCATGCTGGTCTCATGCATCATCTACTTGATTTTTTTACTCAAAGGAATGTAGCTGTCTTGAGATTGAAGGAAGTGGTGTTTGAATATAAACCAGCTCTCTTGATCCCCACTACCTTCTAGAGTCTTATCCCAAGGGAGTCCCCCAAGTAGGTCTTTGAAGAGGACAAAGCCCTCCTGATGTCCAAGGTTGCAATCTTACCTATTTCCTCGCTGCTTCCTCGTATGATACTAAACTCTACCATGTCGTGATCACTACCACCAAGGCTGTCCCCAACCTCCACATCCCTAACCAGACCTTCCTTGTTCTTTAATACAAAGTCCAGCAGCACACCCTTCCTCTTTGGCACTTCCATTAGTTTTTGAATCTTAATACAGTTTCATACAGTTTTCCAAACTACTACAGAGAGTTTCTTGGTTGTATTCTCCCTCATTTCTGCACTGGACTGTAGTCATTCTTCATCTCTAATCTGGCACATTTTGGTTTTGATGCACATGAAGGAAAAAAAGCAGCTTTATCTATTGCCAAAAGCTTTCATGTATTTATATGTTGCCGTCTCTTCATGCAGTATTTTATCATCCCTGAAAAGGGTTCAGATTTTAGGATTAGTTGTACTGAAGGAACACTAAGTAAGAAAAAATTATCTGTTCATATTGTAGTATGACCTTAGATATGCAGTGTGATGAGAAATCAGTTATTGTTTCAGGTCAAGAAGGTCATATTTGGTATTTTCCATCAAAAGATAATATAGAGAAGGAACAGTGGGAGCACCTCTTGGCCTCTGTTTATGCTCAAAGGGAGCATCTACAAAATGGAAATTATTTCTTAATTATAATATTAATTTTTTTATTGCCTTTCATTTTCAAGAGACTAGAAATGTGAACTAACTCGGTGTACCATGAAAACTGAAAGATACAAGGAAATCATTGAGGAAAAGTTAGTAAAATATAGACATTAGCTAACATTCATGACAGAAAATTGCATCTTCACTAAGGTCATCATGACTTTTGTGTACAACCTTCTTTTTGTAAACAAAACAGTCATATAACATCATGTGTTTGAACTACACTTTCAACCTCAATAAATTTTATACATATACCATCTCACATTTGTTTAAATGCAGTGTTATTCAAAAAGATCTAGTAATTTCATACTTGGCTAACAAGTCGAATGTGCACATACTGCCTCTGGAATTGTGACTAAATGAGGTAACTATTTCTGAGGTCTCATTCTATTCAGAAGGAGAATTGGATGCAAAAGGTTTTTCCTAACATTTTGAAGTAAATTCTAAAATGTTTTTTATATAAGAAAATTACACTGGAGATTTTAGTCATACACATAGATTTGTAGCACATTCATATTCACTCTGAGAAAATAAAATGGCTAATACTTTTGGGTACAGAACTTTTTGTGTGTGTGGCTTAAATGTCAGCTTTATTACTAGTCCTCCTGGGATAAAATATCTGTTTGTTAATATTGCTGAAATCCTTAAAGTTACCTTTGTGTGTGGAAGGACTACATGACTTGCCTGTAAAATCTTTATTTAAACATTTTGTACAGTTCTTAATGATTTCATTTTGACTTTTTTTCATTTTGATTGCTGGTAACCCTCCTAGAGTACCTGATTCAAATTTTATTCACAGTGCACATTAATCTCAAGCAAGATATTTCCTTATTTAAAAGCTTACTTTTGATAATGCACTGGACTGAGACGACACACAGACAAAGCTGTCTAAATGCAAAGCATGTAAGTGTTTCATTATAGAGATGAGACCTGATTCAGACAGATTAATTTTCCTCATAACATATTTTGCTGAACCCTTTCAGGCATTGAGTTCACAGGATCAGGTTAGTCTGTAGCATCATTAAACGTGTCACCACCCTGAGATCATCTATATCTGTCTTTGCAAAGAGGAGAAGGAGAACAGAGTGTATGGAGAGGTAGAAATAGCACCTTTTCAAACAGGGGCATGCAGCTTTTCCTCCTCCATCACTCTTCTTGTGATGTGGATGCTTCATGGTATTGTGTGTCTGTACAGGTATGCTGTGACCAATAGGTGGTAAAGAGACCTGGAAGAGCATACTGGCAAACTCCAGTCCATGTAGTGGAAGTAGATCCAGGAGCTGATGGTGTTTTTGAATTTGAACTTACGCAAGGTTTTGATGGACCATTTGCCTTATCTGTTGAAGAAGAAAAAAAAAAAAAAAATCTCTGAAATCAGACATATCCAAGCAGCTTGGAATGAGATGACGGCAAAAATTATCTGGGCCAGAATCCATCTACAGAGAGCTATATATAAATAATGCAGGGTCTAATTCTTCTTTCCATATCTCACTTCTATGTCAAGCCTTTGTTTCTACCAACATAGGTTAAAAAATGCATTCTCATTTATCAACAACCCATAATCATGAACATAAGGTAATAATACACTTTGTTGTGCTTTTGGATGCTGTCTCATCTCTAGGAACACTACTTCCAAGACAGGGTATTAATCTTAGCTTTCTCTAATCTTAAAAGGTCCTTGTGAGCTACACTAAGTGTCTTGTATTTCATAAGGGTATTTAAACTCTTTAAGGACCACGTACTGGTTGGTGGCTCTGTGTGTAAACAGTTTTGCTTCTTCAGATAGGGGACTATGAAAACAGGTATGTTTGTGCACAAGTGGGTAATGTAGGCCTTTTGAGTACACAATTGGCCCATCTGAATTGATTATACTCAGAACAGCTAATACTGGCTTTATACAGGCAAATAAGATGTGTAAAAAATGCGCATATTTAGTTTCAGTGACTGGAAATTCTACTATTTCCATTTCAGTAGGCTGGTGTACGACTCCACAGTGGCTTTTATAAACACATGCCATATAAACTATCTCCCAAAGACCAAAATCACCCCTCATTTCAGGAGCATATTGGCTTCATAAAGGAGTCAAATTACAAACTCTGTGTTTCAGAGAGAGGCAGAGAAGGATCTTTCCCCATTTATTTAAGTGTACCTTTCCATAACAGGAAATACAATCCCTCTAGCATCATGTTTCCCTTCTTGTTCCTCTCAAATTGGTGAGGATGTCCTTGCCTGTTTTATAATTACTTTTCTTTTTAACTTTAAATAAAGTTAAAACATCACGTGAGATACCCATAAGGTGTATTTTTCTTCATCATAGTTTGGATATTGAAGCTGTCAGCTTCAAAATGTAATGTAATGTTATAATCAGCCACTTTTTATGTACATAACATAATTGCTCTTTCTTTGAAGTAAATAGGATGTCATATCCTGTCAATTTTACTTTAAAATGCCAATGACAAATTTTTTACTGAATATTATAAATTTTTATGCAGCCCTTTACCAGTCAGTCAGAATTCGTTTTATTTGTCTATCAATCCTTGTAATGGTAAGCAGATGGAAGAAGGCATGCTTTTCTGTGTTTGTATGTCAGTCATTCTTAGCATGATTCAGATCCACTTATTTTTGTGATTTGTTTATTAATACTGTTTTACTGGTGTATCAACTCAATTAAGAACATTAAGAAGTGTACAACATTTATTTCTACAATTTTTTTCAGGTTCTGCACATTTTAGTTTCTTTGAGAAAATCTTTCTACTAGTATAACTGTATCATTATGACAGTGTCAGCACTTCTATTATAAATCCTATTTTTCCAGCATTTATATCAGCTGTAAAAATCCCCTCTGTGTTCAGAATTTGCATTTACATTCTTATCTCAGAATCACAGAATGTTAGGGGTTGGAAGGGACCTCCAAAGATCATTGAGCTTAACCCCCTTGCCAGAGCAGGACAAAACTAGAGCAGATCATGCAGAAATGCATCCAGACAGGTCTTGAAAGTCTCCAGAGAAGGAGACTCCACAACTTCTCTGGGGAGTCTGTTTCAATGCTCCACAACTCTTACAGTAAGGAAGTTCTTCCTTGTGTTGAGGTGGAACTTCCTGTGCTCATGCTTGAATCCATTGCCCCTCATCCTATCACAGGGCACAAAAGAGATTGTCCCTACCTTCTTGACACCCAGCCCTCATGTATTCATAGACATTAATTAGATCCGCTCTCAGTCTTCTCTCCAGACTTAAAAGCCTCAGGTTTCTCAGCCTTTCTTCATAAGGCTCTTAATCATCCTTTTAGCCCTTCTTTGGACTCTCTCAAGTATATCTCTGTCTCTCTTGAACTGGGGAGCCCAGAAGTTGACACAGTACTCCAGGTGAGGTCTCACTAGGGCACAGTAGAGGGGGAGGAGAACCTCCCTTGATCTGCTGGACACACTCTTCTTAATGCACCCCAAGATACCACTGGCCTTCTTGGCCACAAGGGCGCATTGTTGTCCCATGGTTATCTTGCTGTCTATCAGGACTCCAAGGTCCTTCTCCACAGAGTTACTCTATAGCAGATAGCCTCCTAACCTGTACTGCTGCATTTTATTGTTCCTTCCCAGGTGCAGGATTCTGCATTTGCTCTTGTTATACTTTATTAGGTTCCTCTTTGCCCAGCTCTCCAGTCTCTCCAAATCTTGCTGAATGACCACACAGCCTTCAGGTGAATCGGCCGATTGTCCCAGTTTCGTGTCATCAGCAAACCTGCTGAGAAGGCCCTCTGTCCTGTCATCAGGGTTGTTGATAAAGATGTTGGACAGGACTGGACCCAGCACTGATCCCTGAGGGACTCCACTAGTTACGGGTGTCCAGCTGAACTCTGCACCATTGATCACCACTCTTTGGGCTCTCTTGTGTATCCAGTTTTTAATCCATTCCACTGTCCATTCTTCTATCCCACAGTTCCTGAGCTTAAAGAGCTTATCTGCAATTTAGAAACAAAAGGTTGAGTATGTGTGTGTTTCTCCCATTTCTTATTCACTGAACGCCAGCAATATAGCTAACTGTTTACTTTTCTAATTTTAATATTTTATAGAGCTCTTCCTGGAGTTCACAAGAGAACTCTGGAAACAAACTAAACACATAGGCGCTTACTCTGTGCAATTAATGGGAAATCTGTTACTCCCATAGCTGTCCTCCCTTTTCTTCCCTTTCTTGTTGTTTTGCCTTCACATTTGCAGAGGATCTGAGATAAATTTGAGAAAGGACTTAAAACATCTAAACCAGGAATTAGCAATATCATGATTACTGATAGAAGATGTGGGGTTTGCTACCTTCTGGTTGAAAAAGGTGAAGAGCATGTTGCTCTCTCATTCCATCTGGCTACTGCAGGCATGAGGTCATTAAAGGAAAGGTGGATGGAAGCACCACCTTCCACAGCCTTTTCGAGCGTAGATCCAGCATTTCCACAAAGACATTTTCTACTTGACAAGATAGTTCATCTTGAAATGTTCTACACGCTAAGAAAGTCCCTTATATTTGGTTTAGAGTTAGCATACTGAGCTTCTCCTTGTCTGATATTTTGTGTTTCACTCTGAAATTTTCCATAACACAGTCTTTTTGAGATGGAAACCCTAGCCAAGTCTCCTTAAGGCACACTGGTGCAGCATATTAAAATGGTCAAAAGAGACATAAATTAGGTCAGACGGAAATCTCTGGCCGTGGTCCTAATCTATAAACTCCTTTTTTCTTTCTTTTCTTTTTTTTTTTCTTTTTTTTTTTTTCCCCCTTTTCATTGAGTTATATTAGAACCTTGAAACTTCCATTAGGACAGTATATAACTTAGCAGATCCACCAGCAATCATCCCATGTTCTGCTAGAACTCTTTGGAATAACAGGGCATGACCAGAATACCACTGATTGCGCCAGTTAATGGATGAGCTGTTGTAAGCAGGGGTAGCAAGGAGAAGCTCTGGAACCCTTGAATCAACACCTGGAGTCAAGAATGCATTTTAGACCACAAAAACAACAGGACAGGCACCCTGCTGTATTCAGATGGGCCAGGGGGTAGAAAATAAGATGAAAGTCATGGGTTAAGACAAAGGAAGTTTAATGAAAAGCAAAGCAAGGTTAGGTGTGGAAGCAAAAGAAAAACTCTATTCTCCACTTCCCGTCAGCAAACGATGTCTGGCTCCTTTTCCAGGAACCAGGGCTTCAGTGCACGTAGCAGTTGCTCCAGCGGACAAGTGAATGCCCCTCCTTCTTTTTCTAGCTTTTATTGTTAAGCTGACATCATATAGTAGGTATGGCATATCCCTTTGGCCTGTTTGGGTCAGCTGTCCCAGTTGTGTAGCCTCCCAAGATCTTGTCCACCCTATCCCACAGCAAGGGGAATGTTGAAAACCAGCCTTGGTGCTATGTGAGCCCTGCCCAGCAGTAGCCACAACATGGGTGTGTTATCAGCAGCTTTACAACTCCTGATACAAAGCACAGCACTGGGAGGGCTGCTGTGGGGAAAATTAACTCATTAACTCAATACAAAGACTCACAGTAGAGAATTCCACCAAGCATTAAGAACATAACATTTAGCCCTGCTGGTTAAAAAAGACAGGACTGAAATTACAGTTATATACATAAATGCACTGGGGTAAAGAGAAAGAAATCTTTCAATATTTCAATTTTCGTAGGAGATGGTAGAAAGCACTTAGACATGACGACTCTTCCTAGATGTGCTAGCATATGCTGTGGAATTGCCCATACAGAAAAGCCTTGCTCATTGCAAGTCTCCCAGGAGCTATCATAAACAAAGCATATCAATTAACATTTGCTTATTATGTGACTGTGTGTACGTGGCAATTTTCTATTTTCCTCTCATACATTAAGGCCACGATTTAGTCTGGATGACAGATGAAAGTCTCAGCACCTAGGGTTCTGCTCTTTTCCTTTTATTTTTAAATAGGTATATTTATCTCTCCTCTACCTATTTTTTTTTCCCTAGTATTTCACAGCTATCCAAATTTTTGAGGCTTGTTGCTAATCCCATGCCTGAAGCAGTTTTGTTGGCATGATCTCAGAATTTGTGAGAGATAATACAAGCAGTGCAGGCAGATCCATGGCCCAGCACTACAGCTCAGTGTACCCTGGTACAGGTCACACTTTCAAGTACTTTCTACCGTTATATCAGCAACTTACAGGCATGTAAGCCATGCTTACTTGGGACTTGCACCTGCAAGAAGGCACGTGTCTTATGAAAGGTAAAATCCAGATCAAAGGCAATTAACGTATCCTAGAAGGCCAAAGACAGCTTGTATAGAGTACAATGGAAACGTCATATAAGCATCTGTAGAAACGGCCCTCTTAGGAGCACAAGAATAGAAAGGATAGCTAGGGTCATCTAATTGCCACAGTCCCAGACAACTGTGCAAAAGATTGAAATGAATCCACAGGGCATCTCGTTCATAAAACTTGTGGCAGTGTCATAGTAGACTCTCACGGGCCAGCAGAATATGCACCATTACAATAGCAATGTTACAAGGGAAAAAATCTAGAGCAGTTCCTTGAAATATTGAAACTTGATGGTAACCATATATAGAAGTCATATTTTATGTCTGCAGAGCATTGTAATTTCAGTAAGAAAATGGATAAGACACTGCTATAGCAAGGTTGTTTATTTCTTTTCCTCCTGAAAGTTGAACATTAGTTGCAGTAGTGCCTCTGTGACTCTCCTCCATGCAAACAGCACACCATCATCCTCTCCAGAACTCCACTTGCACTGCTACCTCTGTCTCTCCTTCCAAGAGAAAAAAACAAATCTGTAAAATGTTTTAGCAAGTCTAATACTTCAACATACAAATTGCCTCTGCACACTACATCTGAACAATGCGAAGTGCTCACTAAGGTTGTGATTTGAAATGTTCTGCGAGGTATTTTCTGCCAATAAATTGTTTATCAGGGAAGTGAATAGTGGCATGTTAGTCATGCATTTACACTTGAGATGTGTCTGCTATAACAACAACAACAACAACAACAATTGTGTGATGCTCAGAGAAATGCAATCACTAGGTGGCTATAGGCATGATGATTATTTTTTTTTCTGCCCTGAATCTCTGTGGTCTATCCTTCTGAGACATTTCTTGCAAGTAACATATTTCTTAACCCTTATCAATGCTTTCTACAAGGAAAATCTGGATGAGAGAGAGAATTGTTTCATACAGTGAACATCAGTAGTTAAGGGGAGAAAAATTACAGTCATTGATGTTACTTGCTCTGAAAGTTCCTCTAAGGTGTAGATGGAACGTTGATGATACCACAACTTCTGCATTGAGCAATGTGATTAAGATTTTTGACTAGTGTTGATAGAGCTGTAGAAGGCATATATTCTTTTCTGCATCATATTTCCACAAGCTATTTTGAGGACCTACAAATGCATGAGAACTTGCCAATGAAGTAGGAGTTGCACAGTCTTGCAAGAAAGGAAGAATTTAACAAGAAACAGTTGGTGTAGATGATATGGAGAGAGATATGATGTATATTTTTTAATTTCCTTTATAGATTTCTCTCATCCTTCCCATTTCCTTGTCATGGGGAGGATCCTAGTGTCACCAAAATGTTCTTTCCATTAACAGTTCCCTTCAAAAAAACATCCACAACTGGAAGGCTGACTGGCTACGGAAAGAGCAGGACAAAATGGAATCCAGGAGTTTTCTTTGAAAAAGAATTTTCTACTTTCATTAATCAGGCGAAAGCTAGAACTCTGTGTGAACAGAGCTTAACATCTACTTCACTTAACTAATTGGATTAATTCCTCTGCAGTGCTTACTCATTCCCAGCTCTAGAAGCACTATCTTTTGCTCAGGGATGAAGTTTGCTGATTACTGAAAAACTGAATCCTTTTTTCCTGAGCTGCTCAATGCACAAATATATTTCTAAATGTTAAGAGGAACGGAGCAATCAAAATATCACAAACTCTCATGCTGAGTGCATCTTTAGGAACTTCAGGTAATGCAGGCAGTGGCACAAAGTCATGGGTCTGTAATTTCAGCTCTGTCACCTTCCATGAACTCACTAAATTGTTTTGCTCTTCTGTCCAACCTCAGTGTTTTCCCCATTTGAGCAGAGCAAATATTTCCAGGGAAGGAAAAATAAAATAAAATAAAAATAAATTCTTACCATTATACATGAAGATAATAAGAATATACTTCAGTGTTGGTTTGCCTTATTTCTTTGGAATCTCTTGAGAGCCAGGCATGGGATTCCTGCCTTGTATTACCCTATGGAGAAATAAATTATGGTAGTGAACATTTACCACTTCCTAGAAAATGGTGTGGATAGTAGCCTAAAAGCAATCTGTTCAGGTTCTCAGAAATCCACAGATCATCGAAAGGATGGTCCATTGACTCTCCACAGCAGACACAATAACCTTCAAAGATAGCCTTGGGCATCAGTCATGCCAAATCCAACAAGACTCCAAGGAGCTTTATCATCCCTGGGAGTAGTTTCAGTCAAGGTCTTATAAGGATCCAAATGCATTAATTCTGTTTGTATGCCTGGATGTTTTCACATGTGCATTTCAGGATATGAAAAAATGCTGTCATGCTGAGGTTTGAAAATTCTCTTGTAAACCAGAGGAAGTGCTCATCTCAAAAAAGTGGTTCTTCTGTACTTCACAAAGCACTGGGATGTTTGTTGCATTTTTGTTTCCTGCCTACTAGCTGTCTCCAGCTAGTTGTTTTGACACCACTAATGAATTCAGAACTAGGAAGAGAACAGACAATAATCCAATGGGATAACTATCAAAACTACATAATGGATCAAAAAGTGAATTACAGTGAATGGACTATGAACCAGATTAGAAAAACAACAACTTTCAACGAAGGTTAAGTTAAAGAGATGTGAAGAATTCAAGGCCCCTTGAAAGAGTTGTGAAGAATTCAAGGCCCCTTGAAAGAGCTGTACCCAGCTTTCAGTAACTGTTTTGCCATATGAAAAACATCCAGAGAGAAAAATCTCTTGTCACTACTACGGGTAGGTAGAAACAGTGTTTCGGTTCTCTCTACAAGCTCGGCTCAAGTGCCTTTATAACTGTGTTCTCAGCATTTGCACTGTGCAAATTTTTAGGTCCCAACTTAATCCAAATTAGTTACTGCTGCAGGTGGATAGCAGGCAAATATTACAGAAATAAGATATTTCAGGAATTAACATATTAATGCAATACCCCAGAATGTCCAAAATCTTATTCTCTGTTACACTCTATTGACAAAGTTAGTAGTTAGTACTCCTTCAGGGTGTGAAGGAGTGACCTCTTCCATGACATGTTGCAGGACAGTGTAAAATTCTTCTGGAGACAGATGTGCGTGTACATTCCCCCTTCCTCCAGCTACTGTATTGGAAACATTTTTTCCCATACAAAGTACTTTTTCCAGGTCCAAAAGAAGGTAGAGGTAATGCTGAACACAATCATTTCCTTCCTCTGTGTCTAAAAGCATTACGTAAGTCTTACCTGGCTAGGGTTTGAAAACTCTCTATTCTCAGATATATTCTCACTGTGTTCTCAAAGAAAAATAGTACACTTGTTACACTTGGCATGTATAACACAGGGAGGGAACAATCTCTATCATCTTTCAGAACTGAAAGAAACTATTCAGGAAAGTCAGATGTTGCTACTCTGAATACAGAGTGGTTTTTTTGAATTCTGAATCATTTTACTATGTTGGGAGCAAAACCTGCTGGCTTTGCCCTTTTTGAGCCCTAGTACGTCTGTGACTTTCTATGTGTCAGATCTAACTGCATTTTAATGAGAACGGAATTTACTAATTTATAAGGACATGTAGAAAAAGAAAAAGTCAGGGTAAAATAAGGGGACAAAATGGTCGTTCTACATATACACCTAACACATATATGAAGCAAAACAGGCACTAATCTGCAGCATTAAGCATGGAGGTCAGCAAGTACTATAAATACTCAGAGTTGCCCTTTACAGATCTGTAGGCAGGCAAGACAATCTAGTTCTCTCTTTCATAGTATGTAACAGCCCAAAATGATGTCTCCCAGTTCAATGCCATTTAAGACTTTGAGTTAATAGTAATATGTCCATTTTTTTATAATACATTAATAGTCATAATTTTAAAAGCAACCATCAGTGGCTCCTCTGATTTGATCCTTTAAAGTTACTGCTGTATTTGCACTGCCTTTTAGGCACAGCAGAGTGGTGTGACCTTCCCAAGATGTCACACAAAAAGCAAGTAGAGTGGGGTTTGCAAATCATTTCTGTCATAGTTTAGCGGTACACCATGTAATTTGGGGAGCCTGATATTCCCGTCTTCTTCCTAATCCCAGCCTAATCTCTCTGGCTGGGCCCAGTCTCCCAGTACACCAAGCATTGCAACATATCAGAGGAATTAAATACATTCCTTTCTGTGTGATAGGAGATAAAGCCATGAAAAAGAAAAGAAAAATAGTGCGAGCTACACATTGCATGAGAAAATGTGACAAGGGAAATGTGTATTGCTTCATTAAACTGAAAAAAACTTTCTATTTTCTAAAAAACTCATTCAAATTGTATTTGAATAAAGCATAATAATGTTTCTATTTTCTCAGTGGCAAATTTAACATTTTTTGCAGATTCAAAATATTCCTGCACATCACTGAGATTTGTAGAGAAAATGCATTTTCAATAGAAAAACTGTTCTGATTAGATATCTCTATATATGACTTGCAGATAAAATTTTTAGAAACGTAGAAAATATTGGAGGCCTCTACAAAGAGAGTAAGAAATGGCTATTGTGCATCTAGAGAGATGCCTTTCTGTAATACAAGTTGATCCGCTATTTCCTCTGTCTTTCCCCTCTTCTTGGATATCCGTGTAACGTACCTGATGGACCTATTTGAGAAGCTTATAGTGGCAGTCTTAATAACAACGATGTTAGCAGATTTTTTTCTGTTTTCACAGTGTGGCGAAGGTGCATCTGCCACAATTTAAAAAGCAAGTTCACTGCATATCCTGGCAGAAACTTTAAAGCTCCTACTACAATATGTTTTTCAGGTGTGCAGCAATGTTCACTGGCAATAGGAAGCCCTCTGTTTTAGTAATTAATTTTTTTACTATTTTGCAACAAGCCCAGTGAAACATATCTATCAATCCCTCGGAATGAGAAGATACATTTATATTCTGTCTCTAGGTAAGTTTTACTTGGGAAAAATGTTCTTCTTTCAAAGATTTAACCAAAACCTCTTTCTAATTCCTTGCAGAAATTTAAAATATTATTCCAAAAGAAACTGTTTTCTATAGGGACAAGTTTAACCTACTACATGCAGACACATTTCAGTGAGAGAAGCAGCTACTTATTCCAGTTCTGAATTAAATGCATAGAAGTGTTCATTATCTACCTTTAGGAAGCTGAAGAAGTCATGTCTGTAGCTTTGACATAACATATACCTGAGACCAGTGACTGCTTTATAGCCTGATAGGCTGCAGGAAGAGCAAGAGGCCATCTTCAGCTTTTTTTACTTCTCCCAGAACTGTGGACATCAGCCCAGATTCAGAGGAAATGCCCCTGCATCAGAAGGACTCTATGGCTTCCTCCGCAGGTGTCTGGGGGATCATGAGGATGCACAGGCTGCACAATGCTCCTTACGGCCTATGGTGTCACTGTGCTTCTTCAAGTACAATTTGCTGGTTGCTGAAATGCATATGAAAAAGTTTTTGATTATGTCTCAAACTCAGTCCCTAGAATTCTTATTACTCCAGGCTGCTACTAGTCATGAAATACTGTCACCTATCAGTGCTCAAAGTGCCCCAGCCTCAGCATTTCCTGCTTGCTCTTGCTCCTTCTAAATTAGCTATTATCATTCTGGAAAAGAATTTTCTGTCTTTGGGGACATTCCTCTGTAAATGTTCTGCTCATTGCCA
>WTSP01015534.1:0-77369 GCA_025331215.1 Actenoides lindsayi | reverse complement strand
CCCGTAGTTAGCCTGCTGGCTTGTTCATGCTTCACATATTCATGTCCTCCTTGCTCCTCGAGCCATTCCTCGACAGTGTTGTGGCTACTGCTGAGCAGGGCTCACACAGCACCAAGGCTGCTTTTTCCAACATTTCTCCCCTACAGTGGAATGGGGTAGACAAGACCTTGGGAGGGGACACAACCAGGACAGCTAACTCAAACCAACCAAAGGGATATTCCATACCATGTGATGTTGGCTCAAAAATAAAAGCTAGGGAAAAGGAGGATGAAAGGAGGACATCTGCTTGTCCCCCAGAGCAACTGCTATGTGTTTTGGAGCCTTGCTTCCTGGATAAGGGGCCAGACATCACCTGCTGATGAAAAGTGTAGAAAAAATCCTGTTTTCTTCACTTCTGCATGCAGCATTTACTTTGCTTTCATTAAACTGCCTTTACCTTGACAAACATATTTCGTTGTTCTTTTCCACCTTATTTTTTTCCCCTTGTCCTGCTGAGAAGGGAGGAGTGATAGAGCAGCTTGTTGGGCACAGGGCACCCAGCCAAGGTCAACCCACCACAGCAAGTATGTTAAAGGGAGAGGAAGGAACATACTTGAGGAATAATGCTTCTGCTTTTCATTCTACAACCACGTAGTTTAAAAGGCATAAACATATCTGCAGTCAGGGACAATATCTCAAGCTTATCTCATCCTCCTACATCTATTTTCTCAGTTGAGGTGACAGATTCAAGCTTTCTTCCACCAGTGTTTCCTATTACAGAGATACCATTTTTTTCACCAAGTATCCCAGGTTCAGCAGGATAAGTTCCTTAGCACCAGGTAGTCTTCAGTGAAACATAGGAAGTATAGGGTTTGCCTTCTGACAGTGATGCAATCTGTGGAGCTAGACCTACTCCTAGAGTGATCATGTACTCCACCACTTAAGATAATATATCAAGAAAAGAACAGAATTCTTTCAAAGGAGAAAAAAACCAAACAAGCTTAGGTCACTCTGGGCAACTTACCTATATTCAGGAAGAAGTTGGACCCCCTGAAGCAGCAGGTGCCTTGCCAGCCTTGCAGTTGTGGCTAGGTGGGCCCTGGAGAATGCTCCAAACTCATGAATGTTCCTGCACTTACTTAGATGAATTTTTAGCCTGCAGTATGTAGCATCGTGGAAAAAGCAGAAGCCTGTGTATCTGGTGCAGGCATGCAAATACTATCCAGGGAGACAACTGCCTAACTCTGAGGAAGAGTACAGGTGAAAATAGAAGTTTATGTGAGAAGATTATTATAAGCAAAGAAAGGTTATTGGACTACTGCCTGTCTCTTAGACATTATCAGCATAAAAAATCTGTAGTAAAAATTTAGCATACACTTCTCAACATTATCTTCTAATCAAGTTCCAGTAGATATTTATACTACAGAGTAAAACTATGTCATATTTGGAAGATCCTTTTTTGCTGGCATGTACACAAAATTTCTTGGACTCCTGCACTGATTAGAGTATAATTTCTATATTGGGGATCATTAGAAAAATTAAAACAATGTCTCCTGTAAAATTAAACACAAGCTGTATGGGGAATATATACAGAGACCTGTTCTCACTTTAGAGTTTGGCAATAACATTCAGCCCTTTGGGCCAATATCTGTGTAATCTAGATGTACTATTATTATTTCTGAAGTGTCTATAATACTGCTATCTATGCACTGAAGTTTGCCAAGAATCTGAAAGCCCAAAGCAATGCCTTTCAAAAACTATCCAAAAAATTACTTTTCTCTTACATTCTAAACTGCAGCATACACTTAAAAAGGTCACATTCTGAAAGTCTGCATGGAATAGTCTCCACACAGAAGACATCAAGAGGAGAAAGGTACTACTTCATGTTATTACTGCCTGTACAGATATTCAAACTAATTAAAAACATAAGAAATTTTAAAGTATCATGTTCTGCTCTGCTTCTGAGTCACCAGGGATGAGAACATCCAGTCTTCTGCCCACTAGTTTTAAGTTTAGCATCAGCAAAATGTTTGCTCCATCACAGATCTAAAAATGAAAATCTATCCTGTTCTAGAATACAGTATGCCTGTTTTTTCATTAAACTTTTAAATCTCTTTAAAAGTGTTCTTTTTTCCCCTCTGCTTCACTCTCTGAATCAGAACTGGAGATCCATGAAAATTCTATCAAACTAAGTTCATCTTTAAGATAATACTTTTAATCAGGATTTTCTCCTGATCAGTGAGAACTACAACCTTTAGACCACGATAATGCAGACTGTCTTTGACAGGATTACAGGAACCATGTCTAAATTATGCTCTCTATGAAGCAGTCTTGGACTGCCACATTCTCTCTGATAATCCAAATTCCCATGAGCCAAAAATGTTGGATTTGGCAAGTCTGTGGTTGCATGTGGCCTCCAGCTGTTCTATGATAGGTTAGGAAATAAACTGGCCTCCAACCAGTCCAAGGGATTCCTATCAAAAGCTGTGTAGTATTATATGTATGCAACTGTAAACATTCTCATTTTATTCCTGTTTTCTCAGCAGTCCACAGATAATTTTCATATCACTAATAGAATAGGAAATAATGGCCAGGACTTGAAAAAGAAAAGGATGCATTTAACTCAAGCTGAGACTTAAATGAAGTCTTCAGCATTAAGCACAGCTTCCTAACAAGCATATATAAAAATTATAGCTATTCCACAGTTTAAGCAACATATACATAGCTTGCATGCAGAAATAGTGTTTCAGAAGAGACTAAGCTTTCATTAAAAAAGGTATAAGTGGTTATATTTTTGCTCCAAACATCAGCAGTAGTTTAATGGTATTTATCAGTCTTTTAAAGCCACACATGCATTACAAGCATTTGTGTACATTTAATTATAAAACATTAGAGTGAGTTCAGTGATACACTTTAGTGACAGGATGTTTGGTCGATCAAAAGCAAAATAAACCACACCCTTGAAGCCTTTTAAAATGAAATAACAGTGTCCATAATCAACATAGAGATGAAAATCCATCCATTATCCAGTGATTCTTATCACCAAAAGGTACTATAAATAGCATCTAATGAAAGGATGGGAACACTGTTCTCTGGCAGGCTGTTTCAGAAGCAGCAAAAATAGTTGACTCAGATACAGAAATCATTTGTGAGTCCAAAAATTAAATCCAAACAAATTTGATAATTAAACAGAATGTATGGCATGACTTCTTAAGTGAAATAATAATATAAAGTGATAAATAGTATCAGAAAGATTACTAATCAGACTAAAAACTCTAAAAAATTAAGTTAGCAATTGCATTAGTGCTTTTTTTCCTAGTAAATCACTGTAAGAATCTAAACAGGTCTTACCATTGTAGTGATTTTGATAGAATCATGACTGAAATTTGTTAGCTACTCAGCATGGGCCAGGAGAACGATATACAATGAAGGAACAGCACTTCATAAATTTTTTAACAAATAACAATATTCTGAGATTGGCATGTGCCTTGAATGTAACTGGCTACATTTCATTAAGATTAAATTTTTATTAAAAGAGTTTTTCCTCCTTTTTTTTCCCCTACTGTGAAAATCTGTATGCCCTACTGTTGTGACACAGTTCTTTTTAGCAGAGGGGGGAAAAAAAAAATGTATTAAGAAAAAAAATGACCTAAATTATAATAATTTACATTTCCAATAATAAAAGATGCAATTTGAAAAGCATTTGTATCACAGCTGTCACTACACAGCCCAGTTGAGATTATGCTAAAACTTATATCAACAAATGGTGAGATACAGACCTGACTCTTAAGGGTTTACAGAATAAATGAAAGGTATGAGGGACTACAGTAACTCTCTAAATGGCAGCTACTAAGTTTCTACCAGAGATTTCACTACTGCTGCTGACACCGTGTAGAGAATTACAGAGGGTTCAAATAGTATGCCGCTGGCTAGACTAGAGTCTTAAAATGGATTCCAGGATCCTAGGATATCTAGGATGAGATAATTAAGACATATAGAGGAAAAACCAAAACAGAACAATACCAAACCAAAACCAAAAACAGACACTCAAAAAAAAAAAAAAAAAAAAAAGAGGAAACAGATGAGGCATGTCTACCCAACTGGGAGATGTGTATATGCACCACCATCCCTCTATTTCCACTCTCACCCATGTTTGGGCACCCTGGGCACTCCTGCCACTGCACATGGCCTTTGAATCATGGAAACCAGGAGATCGCGACCCTGCCAAGTGCCACAGTATCTGCTCACAGATCAGCTCAAACATAGCCTAAGTGACCTGTTTGACATCAGAAAGAAAAGTTAGGCATCATTCTGGAGGAGAATCAAGGATTCCTAACTCCTGGCTAACTCTATAGATTTATATTGTGAAAGCTGACTGGGAAGAAAATGAATATGCAGTTTGGGAGTATCACAGAAGCGCGTGGAAGGACCTCCTAGCACAATCAGTGTGTTACCAGATGCCCAAGCAGGCTCTGGATGCACTTTGCAAGGAATGTTGTGCTACCTTCCTTAATAGATTTACCTTCTGATCAATAATAAAGAGTTTGCTTTCCCCAAAAGGCCAGACAGACTAGAAGAAAAACACCTTTGTGTGTACTCAGAGGTAAAGGAAGCACATGGAGCTTTAGCTGATTAGCGATTACAAGATTAGTCCTGAGAGGAAAACTTCTGTAAGATTTATAATGGAAAAGCACTTTTATAGGTCTTTGCAGACCATCTGGTAGAATTTAACAGAAAATTATACTTGCATCATAGAATTCTTTGCTGACACTTTCCATTACATCTAGGGCTTTTTCTGTCAAGGATTTCTCCATACATTTTGCTGACACTAGGATTCCCTGGGTGAAAGAATGATCTCTGCACTCATTATAATGGGCAACTTCTCCCCACTCCTTCATTCTATCATTGGAGAAGAAGTAGTCACACTAAAAAAGGACATTTTGGAACATTTACTGACAAGATATTATGCAATTCTGTTCCTCCCCTAACCTATAGGGCAATAAGCACTGCACATTAAATATGCCATATAGCTCCTCTGCTGTTCTCTTTACCAGACTCTTAACACACACACACCCACACACACACACACCCACACACACCCCACACACCCCCAAAAAAAGGGCATGGTATTGCCATTACTTATGTCTATAGGACAGCAAACTATTGCAAGTTAGCCGGCATTTTCAGTACCTGAAACTCTGCTGCTTTTTGCTCTCCTTCAAACTAAAGTTTTTCCTTCCTGCTCCCTGCTTGAGACCAGTTTCTCATAGGAGACCTAGTCTGGCACAGCAGTGCAGTAAAAAAGGCATCATGATAGATTCTCCATGACGTAAATTAGAGTGCTGCAGTCCAATCACATCCCCATCAAGGTCCTCAAATGAAACCTCCCACAGAGATAGAAGCTATTGGATTTCCATCTGTGTGTCTCTTGCTGTCGGTGGCTATTGTTTAAGTAAACATTGGTTTGTATTACATTTTTTTTTTATTCAATACATGTTGATGCCTCATTAAAAGGAAAGAAAATTGCAGTATTAAAAGACTAGTATTTTCAACGTCTTGTGATGTAAATTGCTAATTTAAAACCCAAAATATTGTTAAAGTGTCTTTATTTAATAGCAGACGATTGCAAGCTGTAATTTGCAAGCTGTAGTTGCAGATGGCAATGTTTTTCTCTCTTTTCAGCAGTACAGTACAGTATTTACTGCAGTGATCTGCAGACAATGACATACCAACTGCTAAAGAAATGCTGTGGGATAATACAAACTATCAGATTCCCATGAGGTCCAGCATGCAAGGTACCTGCAACTACAGCATGAAATTTAAATGCCAATTAAAATGTTAAAATTTCCTACCTAGTCTCAAACAGCTCCTTATAATATACATTTTTATGACTTTCGAACGCCAAGTATGTTTCTAACACAAAACAACAGCACTTGTTTTGTTTCCTGATTTTTAATCCCTTTGGATTGAACACACTTATTTTCCAATTCAGACCTGGAGGCCCAAGTCTGGATTTGAAACTGACAGCTACCATCTGGACCACACCAGCAGAAAGGGCTGTATGTGATCTGGCACATGCCTAGCATGCCGTTCCACTTTTTGTACATAAGGACATGCCAAAATACCAAGCATGTAGTTTATCTTGCACATATTAAACAAAATCTTTGCCTCTTACTTCATTTTGTTAAACAACTCATTAATGTTTATTTTTAAAGAGAAAAATTATTTCACATTGTCTATTTAAGATTATTGTATGAAACATTTAAATACTGTATTCTGTAGTGCCATCTAGGGGATTTAAAACCTGGAATAAAGTGCTCATCTGATAAAGAAACAATAAACACTAAGAAAACAGCTATGACTGCCAGGGCAATTTCTTATGTATATCTAGTGTTTTGAAATACTTTTTCCTGTTATAATAGCAATATTTGAACAAGGTCATGCATATAGTGTCATATCTGTAGAATCCATAAATAGGAGAAGATGTATTGTGCTATACTTCTGCTTTATAGTCCAATAATTCACAAAAGCAATCTTAAAAAAAATCCACAATACAATATCAATGTCATGCTCTGAAACAGGATTTAGAAAAAATTTCTAGCTTTAGTTCAGTTACTAGGAAATATATGGGATCTGTGTGCACTAAAGATATTTATAAATAGATTAGACATGTTATTGCATACAATTATAGGAAATTGAAATAAAACAGAAGAGCTACTGGAACTGTCTTCAACACTCAACCTTATTCAGATTCTTTTTCTCATAAGTTTCCTGAACCAGAAATAATTACCTCACTGAGTAGATTGTTAGGAATTATCAATTTTGTATCACGTTGATAGCTGAAATGATCTATAAGCTCTTTGACCACATTTGCATTCTTTGTTCTTAAGAAGCCAACTATGACAAGTTCACACATTAAATAACTCATTGTTCAAAAGGGAAATGCAAAGCAAAAATCATACTATAAAAACCAGAGGACCATAGGCCTACCTTCACTTAGACCACAGAAATCGGGTTCATTAGTACCTACTCATGAGATAGAAAGTGAAAATACACAGAGGGATAGCTAAGAAAAGACTTAGTAAGGAGACATAAGAAGGTAGGACAGACTGCAGTGATCAGGGACAGGATTTGATCAGACAAGTATACTGACCAGCTCCATTTTACAAGTGACCAGTTCCTTTTATACCCTTTTCTGTCTACCCACCTCTTTGTTCCTCTCTGCTCCCCTCCACTGAACATCCTTCACGAGTTTATACAGATTTATCTGTTCCTGGACACCTCCAGATTCCACTGGTTTAAAATTTTATCAGTTGCAAAGTTCAGGTTAATCTTCCTGGAAGTGGCATCTATTGTTTCTTGATAGCCCATCAATTAGTGTGAGTGGCAGCGTTGTTTCTTGTCACTGTCTATGTGTTTCCTTTGTCAGGTCTGTGTCGTGGTATATTTTGGTTTCTGGCTTTTCCGTTTTCCCCTGGATTCCCAACTGACAAGGTCCCTCATCAGGTCCCCAGATAACCTCACTGCAATAAACATTCTCACACTCACAGGCCGTCATCAATTAATGTGATTGACCAGCTTTTGTTCCCATCACTGCCTCCCTTATCATTTGTCTGTCAGGTTTGTACCCCTCTGTGTTCTTGTTTATGGCTTCCTCTTTTCTGGTTGTTCCTTGGTCCTTGACCATATACCTTAAAGCAGCAGACACTCTCCTGCCACACACCCTTGTAGATTCTGTCACCTTGTGAAAAAACACACCAGAAACTCTGCCTTCCCTATGCTGGCTGATGTTGACCTACCTGACTATTTCTCCTCGCTTTCTTTGTAGAACTGCTGTCACAGTTTATGTATAGGTTATTGCTTCCTTTAGACTGGTGCTGATCATAGATGGAGCAGTGCTAATGGAAGAAGGAAGTATCTTCTTTTTTTTTTCCAATAAGCACAGAACAACTATGAAGGATACTGCACAAAGCCAGAAAAACAGTCAATATGTTTGAGATTCTCCAGGGTAAAGGACCTGAATGGCTTGAAAACTTTGAATGAAATAAAGTTTGAAGTAGTGTTGATATAGACAAGGATGCAAAATACAGGCTTTACAACAGAAATTATTTTTGAGAATAACAATCTGTTCACATAAAACACCATCTATATTTAAAATAAGAAGTCACAGAAGATCAGGGAAATTACAAAGCAGTTAGACTTACTGTGGTTGCAGGGAAAGTAATTAAGAGACTAATTAAGGACAAAACCATATAAAAACAAAAGTAAAGCTTGATGAGGGAAAAAACAGCAAAGCTTCCAGAAGGGGAAGGCACTTTTTCCTACCCTGATATATTTCTCTGAGGCAACAAACACTCAAACAAGATTTTGTGGGCCAAACTCAGAAAGGAACTTTCAAAAAAGGCAACTAATCCATGGAAAGGGCAATTTTTACTTTATAGTAGTATAAAGTAATGTACCCAAGCAGTAACCTGAAAGACTGGAAAATTAGATATTACTGTACTCCACCATAACCACACTGTGTATCCAGAATCTGATATCCATAAAAAAACAGGAACTGACAGTCACTCTAATGGACTTGTTGTACTTTGCATGACAAAACTGACAGTTAGTGTATCTATAATTACTGTTATAGATGTAACATCCCCATATGGATAGAGACATGAATTATACCTTACGGTTTTATTTCCCCTATATGGAATAGAGGTAGAGTGGAGTTAGAGTCTGGTCTAATGTCACAATAAATAAGTGTCGGTTTGGGAATCATAGAATTGTCAGGGTTGGAAGGGACCTTAAAGTTCCAACCCCCCTGCCATGGGCAGGGACATCTCCAACTAGAGCAGGTTGCTCAAAGCCCCATTCAGCCTAATCTTAAAAACTTCCAAGGATGGGACTTCCACCACCTCTCTGGGCAACCTGTTCCAGTGTCTCACCACCCTCATGGTGGAGAACTTCTTCCTAATGTCTAACCTGAATCAATCTATCTCTAGCTTTAATCCATCCCCTCTAGTCCTATCACTGCAAGTAAAGAATAATCTGACCTCTTTCCTCAACAATGCATCTCTGTATTTTTATTTTTTTCCAGAAAAAGAATAACCCAGACACTGTTCTGCTATCACTTTGACTTTTTATTTCACCCAGAGAAGGGAATTATTTTGGTAACCACAAGCCACAACAGCCATACTGCAAGCACATCGAGTATACTCTAACTCAGAAGTCACATTCTCGCTTGGCCTTCAGGCTAGATGGAGATAAAGCACATCAGTTGCTTAGTATCTTGACACACCACCCAAATAATCTTCAGCCAGCTTGGGTTTCTAAACAATGTAGAAGCTACCTTAAGTGGTGTGTTTGTTACCAAAGAACAAAACAGTAGCCACTGATAGATGGCCTCTAGTGGTTTTGGGAAAAGACAGACTGAAACACAGGAATCGCTCAGAAACAGATTCTTGCAATTATGTTCATAAGTATCTGGCCTGATTTGCACAAGTGCTAAGCACTAAGCAACCCTTGCTTGCCATCTTTGAAATAAAAAACCAAATCACCTCAGTTAATGTGCATAACACACAGGTCCTAGGCAGAGCAGAATTGCTGAGCCCTTTACACACCTGCTATAGAGTGATTAATGGAGAATAAAACTTGCAGTGGGAGTTTCAGATATGGTTTTGTGCTGCACTTTTATACGCTTGGCACAGAAACAAGAATCTAGGAGTCGGGGTTACACTGGCTCCAAGCCACCTCTCACTCTCTGATTTTATCTCTTGGCATAATTTAGCCAGGTCCATCTGTTCCTGCTTGCCCATGGGCATGAGCACTGCCAGGAACTTCAGGACAGCTATGCGCTACGGCCCCTCTCCTCATGTATTTCCCTCCCAGGCACACACCTCTGTGCCAGCACTGCTAAACACTTGCTCAGTCTCAGTCACTGTGGCAAAGCTGTGGGTTTCAGTGTTCCTTTCCCATCACGAAGGAGCAGCAGGCAAGTGGGGACAATATTTCTCCCTCCCCATTTGAATGCTTTTAAGCTTTCAGAAGTTTCGCCTCTCACCTGAGAAATCCTTTCACAGGCATTTTTAGAAGAGACAGCATCTCCTACACCCCTGCAGGCAGATGACTAGGACAGGCATCCTAGACATGGAAAGAGCAAGGGCAGCTCCCTGTAGAGCAGCCACGCCAAGACGCACAGCCTGGGAAACATGCTCCTTCTCCCTCAGCAGTTCCCAAATGAACCAAAGAATCTCTCCCCAAGCCAAGAACAGTAAACCCAGCCCACATTCAAAAGTATTTTCTATTTCAAGCAACATTCTCCAGAAGAAATAAATTTCTTAAATGCACACCGCCACCAAGCAAAACCAGCTCACCTATATATTTTTCAAGCAGCTCTAGGAAAAAACCTCACTTTTCACTCAAGAAGTCAAGTGAAGGCTCATGTCAAAATATTGCCCCCAGCCTCATCCAAACACTCTGAACTTTGTTGGTCTAAAATACCAAATTGCAAACATCAAAAGATGACCTGTTTTCACATGACTATGCTTTGTCTCCAGCTTTTTGTTCCACAGGATTTTGATGCTTTCCCAGTCTTATATCCACAGCTCAAATCCGAACATGCAGATACCTGAAGAATTAGACAAAGTTAGCAAAGGTTTGATTTTTTGAGTTTAACACTGACAACTAAGGGAAAGTACTACTTCTATGTGATAGTCTAGAGCAGTTATTTTACCAAACTGCATTTCCATTCTCTTTGCAAGCTTGTTAAACCAAAACTTAGGAATATGAAGAGGGCATCAATAAATACAGTCTGAAAGCATATTATCAGATGTCCTAGTGTGAAATCTTGGACACACTATGTATTCCAATGTGTGTGTTACATATGCATGGGACTGCGTTTTGTACCCGTGCCCTGAAGCTTATTAGTTTTGGCTTTGATAAGACAGCTTGGTACTGAGTGAGAGCACATTAAGAACCAGTCTCCTCTGAGCAGATGGCAGCTCCTTATGGCAGGGACAGAGCACATGGACACAGGTTTCCTATTCCTATGCAATGCTCAGAAAACTAGGACCAGGACAGTTTGGTTCTTTTTTTTGTCTTGCTTCAACTCTTAGAAATAAGATGTACACACAAATACAGATATGCATATTACCTAAAACTACAAGCTTCACTTCTTTTCCAACCTTTATTGGGCTGGAAGCCTGCCATTCTGGAGGATATTCACCCTATAACAGTGCTTAAAGCAAGCCTAGAAGAATACAGGCTGTCAATCATTCTCTATCACACTAATAAACCCAGCTGGCCCCTCTTAAAGTGCCTTTAATGTCACTGGGGGACACAGGTCTGTTATCTCCACTCCGTAAAGCTAAAGAGAGGGATATTCACATTCTACAGTAGCATCGTTGGCTACACTTTCTACTCTAACTTTGCATCTCCCGTAATTCTGCCAGGTGCAGTTACCATGTGTCTGACACTTGCAGGAAAGCAATAGACCCTAAAGATCAAATTATCAAATGCCATTTTCTTTTACCCAGCTGAACGGAAAAGAAGGGTACAAGAAGTGACTGTCCTGATATGTTTCTCTGCTGCCTTTATTGCAGAGTTGCTTTACTTCTCAGCACAGATTCTGCTTCTCAATCCAAGGGCTAAAGTAAGCAACCAAGGATGGAAGCAAAGGGAAAAGAAGAAAGAGTTGTAACAACAAAGCAGAAAA
Organism: Actenoides lindsayi; assembly: GCA_025331215.1. NCBI lineage: Eukaryota > Metazoa > Chordata > Aves > Coraciiformes > Alcedinidae > Actenoides > Actenoides lindsayi. Next base: position 65,689 of record WTSP01015534.1, on the reverse strand, counting down.
AAGGAAAGAACTCTACTGCTTCAGCCTTGGCTATCAGCCAGAGAGTGGAAAGCAGATTTATAGCTGTTATGGTAAGCCACTTAGCAAAAACCAAGGCACCTAGCTATCTGTAGTTGTCAACATCCATTTTATCCTTTGAACACACTCCAACAAAAAACTTACATTCCATGTGGAATACTCTTTTTCATCCACTTAATCTACTGGAACTATTCAGAAAGCATTTTCAAGCTAGGTGGTAGTTGACTTTTTCAACAACCAAGTAGGGAGTTCCCTTTCTCAAGCATGTGTTTATTCTGTTGCTTGAAATCACCCCAAGGAGAAGAAGAGAGCTGGACTGCTTGCATTTCCCTTTCGGAAAGTAGGATGCCAGTTAAGAAACAAGATCTCTCTAAAGAAGCCAATTTGTAGTCTCATAGCATGTGGGAGTGTTTTGCATGTCACTGCCTGCCAAAATAATTTGTTAGCAGGGTGAATATCCTCAGCCATGCATCAGGTGTTGAGATGTTACAAAAATCATTAAGAGCCCTCAGAACGAGGGCTCAGGGGCAGGTGGGTGGGAAAAGAGGAAGCAAAAATCCCACCCAGTCCACTCTGGGGAGCTACATTCTGAATAATAAAATTATTTGGTAATAAGTACTGATGAGAAAATAAACATCCTACAAGATGCAGTACAGGATGTACTCCATCTCCGCCACATATTGAAGGGGCAAAAACATAAACCCACCTCATCAGATGTGCTTACGGTTGTTAAAACCCCTTAGCAATTCAGCACCTCAACAGCAAAGGCTGGAGATTTAATTCTGGAAGAAAACAAACACCATTTGCATTGCACTCACACACACAAATAAGGCCATACACATGCAAATGTAAACCAAATTCTGATTTCTTCTTTTTCCAATTACGGTTAACAAGAGCAGAAGCAAAAGACAGTGCCTTAAAGCTCAGTATCTCTGGGAGAAGCGTTTGCCAGGATGATGTGTAAGTACCAAATACTAATGAGTGTTGCAGAAATTTTAATAAGTAAAACCCATGATTTTTCCACACTCCAGTTCTCTATAGATAAGGCCACGCTTTGGCAGTAGTGACATGAAAAATCTACTCATTAACAGGGAAAGAGGTGATTAAATAAGGTTTTCCATGTATTCAATCACCTAAAGGTGACACTAGAAGTTGCTGAAAGTTCATGTTAAACAGTTTCCAGAACCATCTGATTCTCACTGTTTGCAAGGGTCCCTCAGGTCTGGTTGGTAAAAGCACTATAGAGACATGGCTCCTTCCCTGGCATAGCAGAAACTGTATGGGACACTTTCCCTAGTCCTGCTTCCGTATCTTCAGACATCAGAGCAAAATGCCAGGATCTTCCCATGCCTAGAACCACACCTGAGATGGTACCAACACAGCAGAAGTAACACGAAGTCTCTTGAATCTGGAGTTGAGAATGTCTGTTCATGTATTTACATCACCTACACAGTCTGTACATGATACACTCAGGATATACCAGACACATATCTCATGAGTACCAACCTTTGAAAAGATATTTTGGAAATATTTGAGAGAGAAAACGATATTTTCCTCTCTAGATTGTGTTCCTTTTTTTCTGCAGTTGAGTCAAGATGTGTCTACAAATCAAACACGTCCAGGATTCCCTTTTCCTGACTATGACAGGGATGAACATCACTAGAACTAGAGACATTGCTTGGGGAAAGTGGACATGGATTAAGTGAAAATGTGGCTTAAAACTCACCCATGAATTAATCTTTGCCCGTGTAAAAGTCTTATTTCCAGTTTCATAACAAACCATTTAACAAATTCACATGCATTCTGTATCTACAGCTGTATTTAAAGTTGCTGTATAAGCAGCACCAGAAAGAAAAAGAAAACTTCTATAGAAATTGTAAATGCTGGACACTCAGATTAGCTTCCAAATAGTAACAGATACCAGCAGCAGAAGCTGTCCTTAAAGAAACTTTTGAAATCCCACAAGCACAAAGCAGCACAAGGCACTAAACAAGACTTTTCTGTGTTGTTAATATGGAGAGAGTATGAATTTCACTGGGAAATATTTCTGTCTGCAGTGCTACAGTCTACAGATTATTCTTGTATTCAGTGATTGTACCACAAAATAAAAATAACTATCCTGTTTTTGAGTAGCTCTGTACTGAACTGACTATACAGTCAAAATAAGAGAATCAAACTATTTCTGGAAGGATTTGAGTTTAAAAACATAGGGATCTCACAGAGAAAAAACTGTCATTTTTTGTCATCCAAATTCCACCATTTTTAAGAGCCTTCCTATTGTTTATCAGGCTGATTTTTTTTGATTTTTTTTTTTCTGGATGGCAAGAAATGAAGCTTTGAGACAAATTACTCAAGCACTGCCCAAATTCTGCTAGATTTTCACTGTTACATTGTAAGTTTTTAAGGGAATGATAATTAATATCTTTTCAGAACTGTAGGCACATGTCTTCAAGGTAGAATTCCAAAGGAAACCGGTAATTATTCCTTTTTTCCCCACTGAAATCTCCAAAAGCAAAGAAGGCAGCTAAAATCATGAAGTATATGGTGAGAATTAATAATACAACAGGAGTCTAAAATACATGAAATTCATTATTTACAACACCTAAGTACTAGAATGAAAAAAAATTAACAGGTGCCTTCTTTGTCAAGAAAGTCTCCAGATATTGGGGTAGGGGAATATTTACAGCAGCAACTGAAGGAAAGACTTCCTAATGACAGGTAAATTGTAGCCTCTATCTCAAACATGCGCATGGTTTTAAGTACTGTGACTATATCACACTGAAGACTGTAAGAGCTTTCAAAATACAGGAACAGACCCTACACTGAGATGCAGTTTTTCCCACTCAGTCTCACTCAGGGAACTTTTTTCCCTCTGAACAGTTTTTTATCCATTACCTACATTCATATAATTTTTAATTTTATTTTTTTTTTGCTTTTTTCAAAGTATTTTCCCTATTTAACCTGTGTTTACCTTTCCCTGAATCATACTCAGTTCTCTTTACATCACTTTTTCTCTTCTTTTGAGTCCACATCTTACCTTTCACTAACACCGCCTCCTTTTTAATACCACTCTCCACAACAGGTGGAGAACTGCTTTAGGCAAATCTTTCTCATGTTCCACTTTAAGGTATTAAAAGCAGTGCCTTACAAGGTATTTGTAAAAGCACCTTAGACAGCAGCAGAAAAAGGGAGAATTGAGCATAAACAGACATTGCATTTTCTTATGCTCTAATTCTATTATGAGGACTACACAAGAGTGTACGGTGAAGGTGAGATGGTGATTTATGCCTTCGCTCAAAAAAGACTTGTTTGAAAGCAATCAGTACTCATGGAGCTTCATCTGGGATTTTAAACAATGGGAAGTAGTTTGTACAGATGTACAAGTAGCTGGTGAAAACATGAATACTTCACTCTTGTGGCTTCATCTTATAAATGCAGCTTGAACTAAATCTGAACCAGAAAACTAATTCAGATTTTACTATCAAAACACAACAGAGCAAACTACCTATGGAAGAGCAGATCCTGAGACTTCCAATGCAAAAGTTTGGGAGAAACACTTGAATTTTTCAAATCTTCACCAACGTTCCATATTTTAAATGTTTGTTATCACTAGGGAGCTCCTGCCTACCATGTCAAAATCCCACGAGTGACCTCTTCATATTTTCTAACTTTGGAGTTAAGAAAATATAAGGGTTAAAAAGGAGTCTATTAAAGAAGATGAGCATTCTTTCCCTTTTTTTTTTTTTTTCATCCAAGTTTGCATCCCTGATGCTCTTCTCAGCTTGTACCACACAAAAATTTCTCAAAAAAACCCAACCACCAAACCACCTTGTAACATCTGTACGGTCACACTGATTTCCTGGGCAATGATCTGATTCTCGCGGTTGAGTTAAAACACTTGGCGTTCAGCCTCTTTATTCTTCCCTCTCAGGAACTAGGTTATTATTGCCTCATAAAGCAGTGTCTGGGTGGTACTGCTAGCTAATTAATGTCTATTTAGTGTAAAGAGCTGCAACCACCTTCCAGCTCCTGAAGGCATTTTTTTCTTCCTCTCACTGACAGGACCAGATGGCATTCTGGCCAACCTTTGCCCACCCTTCACGAGCCATGCACTCGATTCAAGGATGCATCTTAGCAGCTTTGGAAGCACATTACCATCACAGCTGGGCAGATGCTAAAAGATTGGTTGCTACTACCCCAAACAATGGGAAAATTAATTACTTCAATTAAAAGATGTAGATTAAACATCTACCAAGATATAGTCACCTTTTCATGTTTGTATGCTGTTGTGGGTTTTATTTTATTTCATTTTCCAGCTCTCATCACATAACAGGGTGACACAAGTAACTAGGAAGATAAAAAAATGGCCAACAATGAATGTTTACAGCAGGCTATGAGGGCATGGTCATCCCCATCTCACTGCACTATTTGATAACAGGAAAATTGACAATGATAAACCCACTCATGTTCAGAGGAAGAATCCAGTTACATGTTTCAGTGGAGTCAGTCCAGAATACTCAGCATTTTTCAAGATCAGGTACCAGTACTCCAGGTAATTCTCTTCCCACTGTTTTCTTGTATGCACTGTTCACACTATTTCGATGTTCCTATTAATCTACAACCTGCATCAGCATGGCTACTGCATCAAGATGTTGCTTCATGTCCTGTCCACTACACACATCGATCACACATAAAGAGCCATCAGAAAGGGAGAAAAACATGAAATACCATTAATCAAAAGCTAACTGAAAATTAACTAACATGATGCTTACTTAAAGCCAAAATTATAAATAATTTTCTCTCAGAAAGAACTCTGCCTCAAAGCCAGTACATTTAAATTCCTCTTTACTCCAACATCTTGTGATCAATAGCGACACCGAACATCATTATTTTAGATCTCATATTCTCTTCTCTAATTTCCTTGATTGAAGTCATTTAAGGGAGCTTTCTTTTTGCATACTTTGTCTTTTTAGCTACACTCCTCGCTTCTCAGAAAGAATTACATCATCTTAAACAGGTCGTACATATATGTGTATACACACACATACATACAGCAATGCCAGAGACACTCTAAGCATCCTGTAGTCATACTATGACCAGTTGTGGTCTAAACAGCTCTTAACATCTGAGGAGGGCCACTTTCAACCCCTGTTTGAGAAAAAAATGACCACTGAGAAAAAAGCCCTAATGGGTCAACCTTCTTTCACATTAAGTCCCCTACCACTTGCCCTAGTGGCCAGCTAAGAGATACTGCACTTTGAGCTGGAAGTGCTGTACAGTGTTTTGGACTAGATGTAAAAACTGGACAATGATGACTCTTAAAAGATCCATGAGAACTCCAAGTACAGGAGGAACTGTCCCCTCTATGCTCTGTCATATTCCTTTTGGAGAATTTTGTGAAAATCCTTTTTGCAAGTTTTGTTTGAAATAAGACTTCTGAAGGGACAAACCTCTGTAAAGAACCTGTGAGTCACTTCAGGTGCAAAATACAATAGTGCTTACTAAGTTTTCCTTTAAAGTGTCAGGGTAAAAAGATTTTTTTAGGTTGCAAAGTCAAGCACTCAGAAGCTTGGAAATGCCAGAGCTCATGTCATCTGAGCATCATACTCCAGCCCTGTTGCACTCAAGCATTTAGACAACTTTTAATCACATTGTCACTTGCTACTTTCTTCTACTAGACTCTTGCCTCAGTGCTTAAGTAGAGACCTGCTTGATATCCTTTTGTATTTTGCATATGCTGTGCAAAGCCTCAAGATTTATTCATTCCACACTATCGAAACTGTGCACAGAATGCAAAATGATTCATTTTCTCCTAAGCATGTCTGGCAGAGTCTCCCCACAGTATCTAAGTTTCTGGTGACCATGAAATTTACCCTCATTGTGCTCCTCTAAGGTGAGGTTCCAATATTATTTTTATTCTGCAGCTGGGCAAATGAGAGTCAAAAGGAAAGCAGGCACAAACTTTCCATTAATTTCAGTAATACAAGCAGAGGCACACAGAAATTCTGTTTCCAACCCTTCAATCTATTTCAAAGTCTCCTTGCAATGGCCTCCCAGGAACACACCCTCCTTCACAGTGGACATGCATGGAATGAAGAGCCTGTTTCTACTGGTCATTTGTGAAAAGTTTGTTGTAAATCTGCATCACTCAGAAAGTCTGTCAGGGAAATTGAGGGGAGAAGCCAGTCCTCCAGAGCAGCATTCAAATGCCTTAACAGTAATAATACCTTGCTTTCTCCACTGCAATCCCCCACCTGGTTTACTACACACCTTCTAGCTTGGCAGCAAATGAGTTCAGAACTTGCCCACTTGTATAATGAATAATCTGCTTCAGCCCAGAACTCCAGACTCTGGAGAGAAACAGATATAGACCCCTTCCCCCATGCCTTTAACCTGTCACACTCCTTACCCATCTCCACCCCACATCCTCCTCCTTCTTATTATTCCCATTCTGTTTTCCCAGAGATCTATACATCCCCTGTACTTCTAATTGCTGGTTCCCATACCCTAACTCTGCTCCTCAAATTCCTGCATACACTCTCTTTTTCCTTCTATTCCTTTGGCTTTTACAATTTCTTTTCCCTGTTCCTCTATACACCTTTTCCTGACCCATCTCCATTTGACCATGACTGCTGCTTCCCTTTTCTCCTTGCTACTGGGTATCAGGTGGCGAGCAGCGCAGCCCCCCCTTCCCTCAGCCCAGTGGGCAGGCCTGCAACCAGGATTACTCACAGAGAGGCAAAACTCCTCCACAAGCATGTGCAGACAGAAACTTTTAAAAGCAAAGCTCTTGAGTCCGAGGTGTCTCCAAAGTGCATGAACAACCTCATCAGCAGGTCAAGCTCAGAGGTACTTCTCTCAAAACAGTAAAAGGCATCTCTCTGGTACTATGATGACACTTTATTAAATGTCAAGAGTCCAAAACCTCATTCCAGTGAAGTTAAATCCACTACCAGCCCTAAAACATCTCAGGAAATAACTGCTGGATTTATTTTAAAGAAGGTAATTTACAGCAGCACATTTTCCACAAAACTTGTCTTCAGAAACAACTGACTTTTTAATTGAAGTATTAACTAAAAGAAAAAGAGAAAAAATCAGTCAAAGACTGAGACTTGCTATGAAAATCATTCAGCCAAAAAAATTAAAGTTTAGAGAAGCTATTAAGAAAACAATTACTTATAGTAGGCAGTGACAGGTACACTTTACTCTGGGCAGTCCTACTGACTTTGCTTGTAATTAATAAATCTACCAAATATAATCATCCCAGCTAAGCAAACATTTCAAGTCATGCAGACGTAAAAAATTCCTCTTATCAATTAGAAGCTAGTCCACATGTCACCACCTCTCCACGCTGCCTAAAAGTGTCTAGGCATCATTCTCCTCCCAGCTTTACCAGCTCCAAATTTTGGGCCCTGCCATTCCAGTCTGTGGAAAACTGAACCACCCTTTACATCGCAAAGAGCATAAAATAAGAACTGATCCAGAATCCCTCAGGGTAATGAGTGTCTCCTGGTAGTGCTACCCAGATCACCCTTTCTTACCATGACATCTCATTCTCCTACCAGCAGTTTCCAGGTTGCTGGAAAGTTTCCAGTTTGTAGCTATACAGCTATGCAGACTTCCATATGCATCTGCCCTGTAGCTGCACTCAGCAGGCACCCTGCAGCCCCATTCCACACACATCCAAGAAAAAAAGACAAACTGCAACCAGGACCACATGGCTGTTATTTCTAATTTTTCTATACTAAGTTTTAAAACTCTTCTATAGGGATCTAAATACAGTAGAATTAGAGATACAAAGCAGAAGTGATGTACATAATCATACATTATTTACTTGGGAGGAGAAAAACAACCTCAAAGCGCTAGAAATTTTCAAAGCCAGCAACAGAGTTCAGACAGGTCCTTCCCATCTAAACTTTGGTAGTGATTATGGATCTACTTCTGATTTTAAAAACATAAAGTGAAAGAACCAAAAATCTGAGAACCACTTGTAAAACAGGCAAGAAGAATTAAGAGATGCTCTAATACAAATCTGAACATGGCCAACAGGATTGTGGTGGTAGAAAATTCTCACAGGGGGGAATTATCAGCCACAAAGCCACCGTTTAGTCATCCTACACCAACAATGGTATCTCTATTCCAAGATTATATAAAAACTATTGACTACATCTTTGAAAGTAAGCAACATTTGTAGAGGTTTCTGCTTTGTCACATTGCCTTAGAGCTATCTTAAGGGTGAGTGCTTCAGTCTTCTTCATAACCAGTTGCCATGAAGGTTATCTGGAACTTCAGGCATCCAAAATAATGTATTTACTTTGGGAAACTGGGATCTAGGTTTATTAAGATTGAGGGGTGTCACAGAGATTAAAAAAAAAAAAAAAAGGCAAGAACATAACATAATGGAGAAAGAGAAAGAAACATAAGGGAGGAGCAAGAGAGAAAAAGAAAAAAGGACTTCTGTAATTTCAGCATAGCAGCACAATTCATTAAGCTTAAAGGAACCAAGAAGAGCTGTCTGTGGTGATGGTGACAGCGCATCATCAAGCAGAGGAATGCATAGGGCTCTTACTGCAGCATATGTGTCTGGCTGGCGTCCTTTTGTTTGTCAGGTACCTCGTAGTGTGGGGAAATCTTGCCAAGGCCACTGTCACTCAGCATCCTCTTTCGAACTGCAGGGTTCCACCGATCTGATATTCTAGTAAGGAAAGAAGGAAGAAAAAAAAAAACCAACATTCACCCCTCAGAAATTACTTCACATGCTCCACTTTGAGGCGGTCCTATGCTTTCTGGTTCCCAGAATTTTTCAGCCCATAGCAAGCTAAAATAGCTTAATTCGATATGACCATGAGACTCTTTCTAATGAATAGGAGCCTTTCTGGTCTGCCTTGAGGATTAGAAGAAATGGAGACACTTTACCATCACTCTTAGGCACAAAGGGCTTCAGGGCCCTATACAATAGTATTGGAGCCCTGACCATAAAGAGAAGTGGTTTGTAACTCAATTGAAATAGATTTATGGTGAGGCAGATACAATCAGGGATGTGAGGAGGTTGAAAGGTGCTGAAGTCCATTAGTCCTGCTACATGCTCCAGGATGCCTTAGCGAGTAGATGTCATTCCACTGTCCTTCTGTCACAACCATGGCTGCATCTGATCATGTCCTCAGCTCTTCACCACATCTCCCAGTCCTTTAGAAGGGGGACCAGAAAAGAGATGTCCAACACTAATATGGTTGCTGAAAGCCAGATCGCAGCCCCACTCACCCAGAGGCCTGCTCCACTACCAGATCAGGCATTCCTGGTGGCGTCCCCACCTGCTGTGACATTACCAGCTCTGGGTCCAGAATAAAAATCTCGTCCTGCGAAATCTCTGTCACAAAGTGCAAATGTTCCTGTTGGAGTGATAAAAGAAACACATATTGAACTTGCAGTATCACTGGTCTCTCTCAGAGCACCCAGCTCATGCACACCAGGGTCTCAAAAGAGCAATCATGGGACTCTGTGTATTTATTTAGCTGCAAACACATACACACGCACTAAAAGCAGTGCCACTCAAGTCACCAATAAATAATTCATCGGTTTCAAGCCAAACAAGATTCCCAAACAGCAAGCTTCACACTCACAACAACACTTAAATGGATGCTACCCACAGTAGTAGCTACTACCCACTCTATGTTATTCAGCTGAAAACTAGAGTTCTACTCAAAAAAACCAAGGTTTCATTTCAAAACAGAGACCAACACCTTAGGTCTGCCCTCCGATGATGGCTGACAGAAATTTTCAGTGTTGAGGGTACTCTCCCAGACCTCCATTACTTGTACGTTCTGGCTTCACATCTCTATTAACAAAGGTTTCTTTCTCAGTCCCTCTCTTTCGTTAATGACACCGAAGGCTCATTGTCCTTCAAATAAACCAAGTGTGAGTAGGCCTATTTATGCAGGCAAATGGGCAGGAAACTTCCCACTATTCGTGCACTGAGACCACCACACAGTATTGACATTTTCCCCACAGAAACACGGTGCAGATGAGTAGGAACAAAAGGTGACTGTTTGTACAGAGTCAAGTATTAAAGAAATGCAGATAAACCAGAATCCTATTGCCCAATTTACCTGTAGCAACACCATCTTCACCCTTGCTTTCCAAATATTAAAGTACTACTTCATCAAAGCATTTATGTGACTGTGTGCAAAGAAGTCCCGTGGTGCTACATGCATACCTCAGACCTCTGAACTAAAGCCACAGCTCCTTCTGCTTGAACTAAATCACTAGCTGCTTTTGCTGGGAAACAAGTCATCTGTTCCTGTGATTCAGAAACAGCTTACACAGTTCTCAGGAGGACCAGCTACAAATGACCACTGTGGGAAATCAACAGTTGGCACTTGATGCTGAGGCACTAATTGGCCTGTTCTGGCTACAAATCAGAAACACCAAAAGCTTTGTAAAATTTTCCAAGTGTCTTTTAGAAAATATATTCAGATAGTCAAAATTTGTAAGACAGGTTTGAATCCAACAGAGCTACATTTTGTTTGGGGGTTCCTTGGGAATATTTGATACATCTCTGTTCATAATTCTCAACTTGTAACACTAAATTTCCACAGCTATTCCACGTCACACACTCAGGGTCAAGACTTCTGGTGACTAAAAGGATCAGTGAAAAGATAAACTCAGATACTCTGGTGTCACACAGATGCACTTAGTAGCGTAAAGAAAAGGTGACAAATAATGATAAAGATGACAAATGCAGAAAATTCTGATCTGTACATCCAATTGGTAGTAAACAAAAAGACAGATTGTCAACAGATATAAACCTTCACTGAAACAATGTGAATTATATCAACTAAAAAATGGCCTAGATTTTTTTTCCTCTATTTTTCATGAGGTATCAGTAGCACTTTAGAATATACAGGAGGGGTGGCAGATGATTCATTTTAAGCTGCATTTGACATCACTTGAAAACAAAATCTATAGAAGTGGTAACTGAATAAAGATTTACCTGAGATCTGTCAATACGGTAAAAACGATCAGCAGAAGTTGCTGCAAGACAGAGAAACAACAAAGCCGCAGTGAAGAAAACAGTCTGAGCAGAACTGCATGGACGAAATGGGCTGAACTAATATCACTAACACATAAGACAACCTCTATGTCCATGAAGTCCCAGTGGTTTCACAAGAACATAATCTTATTCATTTGTTTTGTCCATATTCTTATCCCATTAAATGGTGAATTTAAAGGTAAGGCTTAACAAAACAACATTCACTGGTATTTTTTAACTTGAAATAAACATGAAAAAATGGTATACAATGGATTTCGGGCTTATAAGAAGAATTGATTACATTAAAATACGTGATGGAAAAAGCTGCATTGTGCCAATGAAAGTATAGCAAGCATATAATGAAATTGATGGGTCTAATAGGATTAATTCAAATTTTGAACCTGAAGAACAATAACATGCTGGGAAACTCTTTGTAAATCAAATTCATGGACACAGATATTCATCCTGAATTACCAATATGCTCAAGGAAAATTTATGCTACTCATGAAAAACACATGAAAACAAGGAAGATTCACTAAATAAAGCACCTAATATGAATCTTGTCACTGCCAAATATTTCACATTACTAAACCCAGACATATTTTATCACGTGCAATGCTTCATCAGATGCTTTTTTCTTTTTTCCTTCTGTTTTGCATTTAGTGAAATCAGATTTGCTCATTCTGGAGTTTTGACATAAGAATACAGTGATGTAAAATTGTAGGATTTGGCAGTGCAAGGGAATATCAAGTCCCTAAAGACAAAAACTGAATGTATCTGCCCATCCAGCCTTCTCCACAAACCAACCAGATTCTCAGTATGTTTTTTATTAATTTCCCTCATGAGAGGCAAGAAGGAGTGATTAGAAATTGCCAAGGAGAAAAGGGTTTTGTTTAGAACAATAAAAATTTAAGTCTTCCCATGCTGAAGTTCTTGCAAAAGCAGATGCCGTTCATTTTAGCTGCTAATCCCAGTGTTCTGGAGCCTGGTGTAAAGCCCCAAGAAACCATCTCCTTTGCCAAAGTCTGGGTCAAATGCAAGTGCAGCATTCCAGGGAGTAACATGAAGCTCAGTCTTACAGGGAAAGGGAGGTACACTTCCACCACCTAAAGACTGTAGTACCTAAACATTATAGTACTTAAAGAGAGATCAGAGTGAAGAGTTTCTGCCTTATCAGCAGCAGCATGCTGAGCAGCCACTACCATCTACTCTCTGAGTCCAGGCACTGCCATGTAATAAGTGCTGCTCATCACAGCAGAGACACCAATAAACCAAACCTCTAGAGACCCTCAGAAGAACATGCCTCTGTGGGGCGACAGTGCTACAGCATACATTTCGACTGCTAGTTGAAGGGCCTGTTTCATTTTTCAGAGGGCGAAGGGAGGCACCCAGCTCCTTTTTTACCTGCTCAGCATAACGAGAAGGAACAGTTACCCCTCCACCGTGATACTTTCAGATGCACTATCCTCCACACGCACACCAGAAGCAAGCAGCATGCTAGGCACAAGAGAAGGAAGACACACTTACCATCTAGGAAGCACCATCTAGGAGATAGCCTCTGAACAGAAAGTACTCTGGGGAAAAAGCTTCTGTGGTCCTGGATAGAACCGGAAAATGACATTAAAAAAAACCCCAACACCATCTTTTTTTTTTTTTTTTTTTTTTTTTTAACTTAAAAAGACTATTTTTAGTCTCTGCTTTTTCATTTTGTTCTACCAACATTTCACAACATGTAAAACTTACATAGCCCAAACCCACTGGATTTGTTCCTCAGAGTTTGACTGTAATATAGAAGAGAGTAAACTGACGTGGTTAGCTTCAGCCACATCCTTGTCTGTCCCCTTCCCTTTAGCTCAGCAATACCTAAAAGCTTTGCACCAAATCCATCTTCCTCAGCTGTCTACAGCCCTCCTTATTTGTGGGGACACAGGAGAGAGATGAAAGAGGTCAAAGATATACATCAGCACCACAATCATGAACTTTAATTACTATGTTTGTGCCTTGTGTGTGTCACTCTCTATTCTAACTCGGTGTTTTTACACTCTTTCCCACCTGTACAGATCTGCCACTCAAAGCAAATTGTCCACTTCTCCTGTACCTAGGCTGTCCCAAATGCACATCAGGGTAAAAAAGCGTTATTCTCTGCACTCAGAATACAGAGAGCACAGACCTGGGGACCAACACTGGCCAAGCAAACAGACATCCTACATCAACATCTTCCTACTCTGGCTAAAAAGGTGGGCTCCTTGAGAGCTGATGGACATTATTTCAGGAACCAAACCAAATGACTGGGGAGGAATTATGGCCTTCTTCCTGACCTTTATGCACTAAGGAGTCAAACAGACTGCCCCTTGCTTTTTCAGCTCTTACTGAGCTGGAAAGGCAATAGAAATCAGAGGGCGGTCACGGTTCTGATCCACACTGCCAGCAGATGGCCAGCCAACTTCCTAAAGCCACTGGGACACAATGTTTAAACACAAACAGATTTCCACAGGAAAAAATACGACAGCATGGATCTTGGGCACACACCCAAAATGTGTATAGAGCCAGATTCTATCCTTATTTTCATCTTTAGCAGCAAAATCAGCACATCTGCAAATAATGTAAATTCAAGCACATATTAGCTCCAGATTAAACTTTATTCCTCCTTCAGACAACAGACTGCAGAGTGGTATACCAAATCATGAGGCAAGAAAAGTAGAAGCAATTGGGAGGAAATGTACCTTTGAAAAAAGTATTGCTCTGCACAGAAAGCAGAGAATGTGAATAATGTTTATGTACGTATATTCATAACATGGGCATAGATTGGTGAAAACAGGCCAGGATACAATAACTCATTGAGATTTCTCAGAATATCACACAGGAGCTGAGCACCTTTCCTGACAGCAGGATGCAGGACAAATAATTTTCATATGGGAATTGTACAGTTATATCAGGTCAGTAGCTGGTTGGAGGTCCAACACCAGAAAGTAAAGGCTGATGCAAGAGCGAGTTCCAAAAGGACGTTTCAAACAAACATGGGTTTTCAGCTGGAAGAGACAACAGGGCTTTGAATGCTTAACCCCCGGTAAAACACATAAATCCACCACTCCAGCCTGAAGTGCAGTAGATCTTTCAGAAAGGCACCCAGCCTACATCAGAGACTCCAAGGGACACAAACCCCACCATTCCCTCAGGCAGCTGGCACCATGCGCATAGTTTGAAGGACGAAAGCAAGGCTGCTTTCTATACAGAAGGAAAAGTGAGGAAACACCAACACAAAATGAAAGTTTATGGTGTATCAAACACATCCAACAGCTCCGGAACATTCATGCAGATTATCAAAGGTTCACGGTTTCCTACATATTTTCCTCTGGTTTCACTGCCTCATGTTTATATGATTAAGAAAATCTAGAAGTAATAGTTATTTCTCAGCAATTTATCTTAGTGTTCTGCAAATCTGACATACACGAGGAAGATACGTGACAAAAAGTTATGAAGAAAAAATAAAGAACGTAACAACCAAAAAATGGGAGTTTCATCAGTTCACTTCCCCAGACTGCCCAGACTAGTGTCAGTAATACCACAGGGGAGCAGCAGTTTGCTTTCTCTTAACCTGGGAAAAATCTCAAAGAATGCTGAAGGAAGTTGTCATTTCAGTCTGACCGGGTAAAACAATTTCCAAAATGATTACAGGGCACATAATATCCTCATATGTTAACAGGCAGACATTGCTCTTTGATTTACATAAAGGTATCTGAAACTTTTTCAGCCACCTGAGAAAAAATTACATCATGCTGATGTTGTTCAGACACACACAAGTTCTTAGCTTCCCCAGCTTCCTGATCTGCAGGGTGCCTGCATGCACCGTGTGTTGTTTTCAAGCAGCTCTGATGATGATTAGAAATTTGCATTTTGATGGACACTCATTTCTCAGCCTGATGAATGCATATCAGTGCCTGGCATGATGCTGCTACAAAATGTTATTAATTTCATTTGGTATCATGACAGCTTTTGCAAGATTCATCTTATTAGCTTCTGCCTCTGGGATTGACTGGAACCATCTATTATTGCCTTTCCTAGCTGGTTATCCAGGACAGATAAACAAAGACAGCTTCAGGCAACTCATCTGTTGTCTCCTCAGTATCCTACAGTTTGTCTATAGTCCTAGCAACAGATTTTGTCTGAAATGTTACTGCAGTAACTTACAGACTTTACATGATTAATATATACATATACACACACACATATATGTCTTGTGATGCATGATACCTGCATCTATAGCTATGGTGACAAAAATAAACCAGCCTCAATTCTCTCCCTGATTTAGACTCACAGATTTTACTTGCTCCTGTAAATCTTGCTCTCATGTACAAGATTTTATCCCCAACCTCTGTATATTACAGGAAAGATGAAGACAACAACAGCATAACACTCCATAAAGAGAAATACTTCTGCACATGGGGACCACATGATATATCTCAATGGTTTAAGCATTAGATTTAAATTACACCTATGTCTTTCTCTAACATAGGTTTAATGGCATTGTGGGATGCTTAGGTTTGCTTGTATCACAACTGAGGTATGTGGGAGAGAGTTAAGGGTTTTCTGAAATCCATTAGGTTTGATAATGCCTATCTATCTACATGTACAAAGCTTTATGTATCTTAATATTTAGCCCATTATTAGTGGAAAACTGAAGACTGGGATACAAAGAATAAAAGGAAGAAAACATCCAAAGATTACGGTGCATATACTAACAAGGTAGACGATACAAAGAGGAGAAATGACCAAAAATTCATAGACCTATCAGAGTACATACTAATGGGAAAATGAAGATAGGGATAATGATGATAAATGTAAATTCAAGTCACAAATTGTATATTGTGATCTGCTCCTTCCAAGACTTCATTACAGTCTAACTGCAGAATTATCTTGGGAAGTCTCAGGCCCATGAGAATGATATTTTATGAGCATTAAACCCATTAGAGAAACAAAAGAGAATAAAAAATAACCCTAGCACCAATTTTCTCATTTGCACCTGGGCTTGATGATGTTTCTGCTGACTTCCCATGTCTTCAGCTGCAGAGGAATCATGCATGAGAACTGCATTTATAAGACCTAAAAGTACCCGTGACATCTTGTTAGTGAGGTAAGAAGATGGTTCCATCAACTCAAGCACCTTATTCACACCCTTCATCCCCTGCTTTTTCCCCTTCCTGTAATATGTAGAGGGATACCAACAGACACGGAACAAACCTCAAATTAACCTAACAAGGCAGTTTGTAGAAATGACCCACTGAGAATAAACCAATATTTGAAGAATTCAAGATAAACAAGTACTGAAGACAAACTCAGACAGGGGTGCATTCAAAATGTAGCATCATAAAAAATTGATACGGTTAGGGATTTCACAATGGTGTGCACTAGAGAAGGTAGCTAGGCAATTAATTTATATACTGCTATAACTGCAGAGGTTAAAGCAGTATGGGGTTGATTTCTGACATTTCACACACTCTTTTGGCCCTCCCTGTACATGCAGTTCTTCATTTTACCTCAGGCAGTTTCCTACACATGGAACAGTCAGCAGCCACTTAGGTTAATTTATAATGAGTGGAACAGAATAATACATGCTGGTTTATTATCCAATTCACTAGACACTAACACTGCTCTAAAACTCAGTTCCAGGGCAATGATTGATACAAATGTCAAAAATATGAGGTTAAAATTGTACAGGGAAATACAGAAACAAACCACGAACTGGTATGAAGAAGGCAACTCCAGGAAAATATGCCAAATTGCATTTTCTCATAATGTCTTCCTGCATTCATGCATTTACAGGCATTCTTGCCAAAAGAGAATTCTATATCACCCAGGTAATCATAAAGCCCCAAGAAATTATCTGCGATTTCACTGCAATGGGTTTCCATCAGCTGGATCTCTGTACAGTTTCTCAGTGAACTCATTCCTATTGATCTACAGAAGACTGGCATTATTAAGTCCAGGAAAAGGCTATCAACACCAGGAAAACTTGTCTTGCAATCCTAGGTACTGTGTAAATTGACGGTGGTTTGTGTCAATTCTCTGTGCTAATGTCAAGTCAGATCATGAGTTAGTAGGGTTAGTCTGAGTTAGCCCAATTTAAGCACTGTGCATATTTACTGAGAGAAATATGAATTCTTGAACAATACTTCCAACTGTAAAGACAAGTTCTGTATTGCATAAATTGTAGAATAAAGTTGCAAAATGCACAAAGAGACCAATTCTAAAAACTAGCCACCTAAAACTAGAATTTGTTTGTCACATGCAGAAGACACATTCATTCTCAGGATGGATTGAAAAACTACTCTGAACATTATGTTAAACTAAAGGCAGGTGACTGTGGTGCATAGAATTATTACAAGATTAGGCCTGCCAGCACACCTTTTTTTCACAGTGATAGGCTTTATTACTGTGGTTATGCAATCTAACATGTTATTGTTCGGCTTCTCAGACATAGAAACAATTTTACTTTTATAATTTGTCCTACAGGACACATTCTCCCCTTCACTTCAGTATGCAAGGCACAACTATTGCAATACCGCTCATATCATCACGCTGTGCTAATTTTAAAGATTCCATAAGGTTTGCAAGGAAAAGGATTGTCCGAGGGGAGGCAGAATGAAACTCTAACATTTGAGGGTAAATGATACGCAGAAATTCATCTAATATATGCTATCTAACAAATAGAAAACCTGGGCTCATATGCAAAGACTGCAGTCCACATTGCTAAGTCTCTTTTTGTTCTGACGCTAAAAGGAAAGCTTATCTTACCTGGTAGTGAACTCTTTGTGTAGCAGGAGGTGCCGACTGTAGGTCCTAGCAGGAGGATGAAAGACACAGTGATGATGAAAAGAATTACAGTAACAAGAACCATTTGCAGTTCTGCTATATGAAATGGTCAGGCAAAAACCGATAATGTTGCAAGTATTTCTCACTGGTTTTAAGCATATGAAACAAACATCACAGACCAGTCATAGAAAGCTCACTTTAAGTTTAGATTTGCATACATGGTCTAAAAACAATTATAAAATTTAAATATTATGTTAATGGATCTTTACCATATCAGAGACCATGAAAACAACCTAAATTTAGAATATCAGCAATAAAATGAAAGAAAAGATGTTATAATCTATAAATCGTTTTGCAAATATTTCTAAGTAATTAATGAGCTAAAGAAAACCACTGGCAGCTCTTCCTCTTTGAAGACAAACCCAATTCAGGAAAGGTCGTAGTAGAATGACCCTGGTATTTAGCAGGGTTCAGGAATCTAATTTATTTTAATAGAGACTTTGACATACAGCTTTAGCTCCTGACATATCCTGCCAAAAAGCCAGACCAGAGCTCCCCAGTTGGCATGCAAGTTGGCATAGTCCAGAACACCTTGGCACCTCCATTCCCAGTAAAAGGGTCTGAGCCAAGTCAAGCACACAAAAAAGTAGCATAAACACTGCAAAATGTTGGAGAAACACAGTTCCTCCACAACCACTATGGGTAATTCAATCAGAACTTCTAGCTGTGCTTTCTCTGGGGCTGTACAACTACTTGGCACTTGCCATCCAATACTGGCCTTTTAAGCTGCCTGAGCTCAGTATGAGATTGCAGTTGTAATCTAGTGAGAATATCATCACATTTTCTACATTTTAATTTTCCATCACCAGATACTTCAAATATGCACCACCTTATAATATGGTTTTATATCTGATAATAATAGCCACACTTCAGAATTGCATTTGATGAAAGGAATGTTGGCTGAAATGCAAAAAAGTGAAAGCCTGCACTGAAATACTAAGGCCCATATTCCAGCTGCAAGTGCAGAGTTTGAAAACAACAGGGAAGTCAGTGGCTCCCAAAGAGTTAAATGGGAAAGATGAAGCTCATAATTCCCATGTAAACTGGACCACCTATTTAGAAACCTATGTGATGTTCTTACACTTGGAAATGTTGGTAAAAGATATCAGTAAAAGACAAAAACCAGAAACAGTATCTCAGTGATAATCGATTCATTTTATCACTAAAGGCAAACACATTTAAAATTATTCAGGTAAGGTGGCATTTAGAGTCTGCATTTCCCAGACTACATTGCAGAATGAACTCTGAGGCAAGGCGTTCAAGACACTGTGTATTTAGAAATATCTAGTTGATTCTTGTAGCATTTACTGGTGTCTCATTACTCCATGACAGTATTAGAGAATGACACTTGCATAATTAGACCCACTCAAATACCACAGTGTTTATCCTTACATAACACATTCTCTAATCAATCATTTATGTAATTTTAGCAAGGTACAAGAAGAGTCCTGGTATTCCATTTCAATTCAAGGAGACATAAACACATCCATTCAATCTCAATTCTGTTATTTAAAAGGAGTCAGTGTGACTTTTCATTTCTGGTTTAGGAAATATTTTTCAGTACTGCTCTTGCTTTTATTATCATATCATAACTCTAAAGGGTTTTTTTCAGTTGCAGGCAGATTGCAAAACTCTTAATATATGCTTGCGGCAACTATTACACCTCTGCACTCAGAACTGAAAGAAGTATAACATATATTAATAAATTATACTTGAATTCACAAAAATCTCACCTCTTGTAGACGGTCAATGTACATACGACAGGTCTCCAGGTCACAATCTCCTCGTACAACTATAATTCCTAGGGGAATGGCTGGAAAATCAAAACCAAAGAAAAACCTTTTGAACTGAAGTCTCTTGAACTTTAAAAGATTTGCAATATGCTTTCGGGGTTTTATTTGTTTGTTTGGTTGGGGTTTTTTAATGTCCTCACAGCAGCTTTCTACTATCTAAATCTTAACAGTCGTTTAAAAGCAAGAATCATCATTAGTTTCACCCATTTATAATTAGCAAAGACTTCAGTTTTCAACTGTCTTTCATACCAAAGAAGCTAAAACAGATTCAGTTGAATTGTGTACTTCATTGTCTGCTGTCAACATCAATTATTAACTGCAAAGAAAGAAACATAACCCAGAATAAGAGTTTACAGGGGTGCTCTTATACATTGAAACATAAGAGTGATATTTCATTTTCAGAACTCTTAGAAGTCTACAAGAATGATTTAAAGTAATGAAAGTCACAGCTTGATTTCAGAGAAAACTGTCCAGCACCATGTTATTTTGATGTAAGGCTGCTTCCAAATCAAAACAGGCATTATTCCATCTACACACAAAACTGACACAACATCTTCATATTTTCTCAGAGAAAAAGAAAAAAAAAGAGAACTTGTAAAAATACAGCAAAAAATTCCCCTCAGCTGAGGGCAGCATTTTTAGATTTAAGTTTCCACAGCCATTCTAGTTTTGCAGCCAAAAAAGACCCAAAACACACAAAATGAACAAAAGAAGTATATGTAAGTTCACAAAGAAGGTACTAAAAGAGCTTTCTAGTAATATCTCATTAAATAAAAACAAGTGAAAACTCTTGAGTACCTGATTTTCTAAAACTGAATCACTGAATGAAGCTCTTTTTTTCCTCCATGGAGGGTCTTTAATCAAACAATGGCCAAAATGTAGAGGAGCATCAGGAAAGAGATTTAAATCCTCATATGAACATTCCAGAAGGAGAGCAGAACATCAACTCATAAACCATTTTGGTAACTAGATAACAAGCAGCGACATAAAGTCACTAACTGTTCTGCGATAAATAGAACTGTGCTGCAGCCCCTCCTGGTGTTCAAAAGAAGTTGATTAAGAGGGAGAGAGATTTATCTGCTAAGAAGCTCTTCATTCTGGTAAGAGAGCAAGACAGTGATAAAAGATAATGTGGAACACCACTCATATTTTTCGTGGTCCACTGAGGCTAGAAGCACAAAGAGGAGCTCAGTGGTTTCAGGGAGGAGGGTAGGAGAGCACCCATGGTAGCCAAGGTCATTAAGCCAATGTAAGCCAATGTAGGGTTCTGAGGACACATCAACAGTGCCACCAGCATAGTGTTTGGAAAGCAACTTGAATACGGAACAGCCATGAACTCGGGAAAACAAGAAGCAGGGGGAAGAAAGCTGGATGGGGAAACAAGAACATGAAGGGATAGGCCTGAAGACTAGGAAAGAAGGGAAGAGCTTACACTTCTCTCCTGAAGCAACACTGACATCTGATAGCGATGCCAACCCACCTGCACATTTTCAGAAAGGCCAGAAGGGAATGGTGCTCACTGTGACCTCCCAATTTGTTTTCACTACAGTGAAGGTTTGCTTTATGCACTCCAATGCACTGGTACAGACTGATTCTCTTTGCTCACTGTTTATTATTGCTTAACCTGCTCTGACAGGAGACCCTTAAGCTCTTTGTAGAGAGTACTTAATGGCTATCTAGTTTCAATTCAGCAGATCCCTCTGCAGCCCTTACTGAAAGAAGCATTTGTTAAAAGCATTTATAGCACTAAAAAGTGAATTGCAGCAGACACTACTACACCTCCAATAGCTGCAGAGCACTAGGGAGCTGCACCACTGGCTCATAAACTGTCACCACAGATTTTGTCTTTTCTCTTGAATTCCTTCCTCCATGAAGGAGTGCATGCACTTAATGGGGATCAGTGCTTTGATCTGCCAAAACAACACAGCTAACACAGAACTGAAATCCTTAACTATCACTGTTCCTGGCAGCCCAAAGGAGAAGGACCTTACAAATGTTTGGAATTCTAAAGAAATCCACCAAAATGCCTGAAAAGAGAACACTATCATGCAATAGAAAGATAGTGGTGACATTTATGTGCCTCACCTAATGAGTGAAGAAGAAAGTCATGATTCACAGATGTAATTAAATTATGTCCTATCTGTTCTTGGTGGTCATAGAACAATTCTGGAATTCTGGCCTGGGTGACTTTGTACTTAAAAAGAAACATGCAGCTTTTTTTTTTGCCTGGAAATCCTGAAGTAGCATGACCTATGGCTTTCTGGTCCAACGGCTAGCTAAGGGATAAAGTGCATGAGGTGGGTCTCAAACGGTTCCATTCCATATTGTTCATGCTTATTTGAAAAACCTTTTAAGTCATTACTGGATAACACTACAGTATATGCTAAAATGTTGCTTGCCAACGGATTTTTTGCCTCCTTTTTTTTTGGTGGTTTTTTTTTCTTCTTTTCTTTTTTTTTCAATTCCCATTTGTCTTGCAGAACGTATCACACAGACAAGATTTTCGAAGTACTTCACAATAGCTGCTGTTTGACAACAAAAGAAAATCCTTAATGATTGATAATGGGATTGAAACTATGGGATTGTTGCTCATTCTAAATATAGGGCAATGTTATGCAATAGGGGTGAAATGAGTTAAGTTATGATAAATCAGTTAAAGCATAAAGTTAACATGCACAGCATTCAGTATCCCTGTGGACACTTTCACCTGGAAATAAAGGAGCTTCTACCTCTTCTGAATAGCCCTATGTGGATGAGGTTGCGAACAGTACAGAACAGTGCTGTAGGACACAGTAATTATTAGCTATACCAGGTGAAAGATGGGAGTTCAAAAGTCTTACATGAAGAGCACAGGCATTGCAGAGCAACTTTCCCATAAACTCACACACTGTCTGCTCCTGTGGATATATGGATATATCCACACGTGTGAGTATGCCAGAAATGAGGGATAGTCTCAGATCACGAGCCAAGCCACGGCATTCAAGAGCCAGGCTTTTCTCCTGAGGTGCCTGCTCTTCTGGCCACTTTCATCCAGTTCCCAGTTTCATTGTACTCCCCGAATGATGAAAAGGACTTTGTCCAGGGAGCTGTGGATACAGACTTGAACACTGCAGTGATGAGCAGCAATGCAAGAACCCCAGGAGATGAGACAGGCAGACAGTTGCTTCATATTCTGAACCAGTACTGCAGAAAGCTTTTTGATTCTAGTAACACCAAAATTGAGTACCAGCAAGAGGAGGGTTGGGTAGATGCAGGAGTATGGCTAGCATGGTGCTCTAATTAACTTCAAGGTTAGTAGTGATTTCCTGAAGTTCTCATGAAATTAGCTATTAAATTTATAAACAAAAAATAAATCTTCCATCTATTAACTGCCCATTATTCTGAATACCTACAGCTAGTGAACTCTTCAACAGTATTGTGGACACAAACGGAAGAAGCCTGAATATACTGTATATAGCAGCATGAAGAAAAAATAAAATTCAGTTAAATTCTCCATTTATTGTTATGAAAGGATTCAATCTGTGATCGAAACACCATGATTAACCCACTCAAATCCCAAACAAAACAGCCTCAAGACAAACCATTAAGGTAGATGTGAATGCCAGGAAAACTCATTCTGAGTCTGACATACCTCAGGGGACAGTAGAGACTAGGCAATGGGCTATAAATGTTTAATGGAGCAAATAAAGGATCCTCACTACTGAAGATGTTATAAGAATGTCATTTTCCTGAGGGGTTTTCATTGATATTAGAAACATGGAGGACCAAGTAAATACTTGGGAGAGAACTCTAAAATATTCAGACATTTATATTAAGTGGTTTGGCTTTCCCAGTATTGTTTTAATACAACTGATTTTGTACAAAAGGATTTTCTTACAACATGAATCCAAGCCACGTGTCTCTTCAGATCCCTTTTGTTTATTATACTGACAAGACCTAAGCTTCCTTAGGTTCATGGGTTGCTAGGTTTTTTTTTTTAGTAGTAGTAGTAGTCCAGTTTTAAAATCCTCATGTGTGAGGAGGTAAAACACAGTGGAGGTTACCAGACCAGATCACATTTGAGAATGTGGTCATACCCTCCAGGCTCTCAGTGAATTCATCAACACTTTGCCACAAAAAGGAAGAAGCTCTCCAAGTCAAATAGAAAGAGAACTTGTCCCAAACACCACATGAAAGGGAATTGGCTATAGAAGGAAAACTATGAAGAGACGGGAATTTAAACTGACAGGGAATGGATATTGGAACTAAGAGCTAAAAAACAAGGTCTGGTTGAAAAATGAATAAGGATTTAGGATTAAGAAAAAGAACAGGAACCTGAGAAATCTGCAGAAACAGACTAAGACAGACAGGAAGGATGTCTGGGGGATGGGATAGCCAAAGGGGACAACCAGGACTGAAAAGGTAAGAGGAAATCAAATCAGAAAAGTGGTAAGAAAAGGAAACAGGAGAAGTAGAATATGCACAGAAAAGTCTATACCAGAAAGATAAACTATAGCATGATTTCTTCTGTCTCCCCATGTCTCTAGGACAAATATAAATTTATATCTATTTGGAATACTGCCCATCTCCTCTAGTTTAAAGAACATGGCAAACTTACAGGTGACAGTTTCCCCACTAGCTCAAAAGGCAGAGAACGGTGTTGAATGTAGATGTGCCTCTTACAGTGACAAGAGAGGGTAGATTTAGATTAAATATAAAGAAGAAATTCTTTAGAACTAGGGCAATGAGACACTGGAACAGGTTTCCTAGAGAAGTTGTGGATGCCCTATCCCTGGAACTGTTCAAGGTCAGGGACTTTGAGCAACCTGATCTAGTAGATGTCCCTGGCTATAGCAGGGGAGTTGGAACTAAACATCTTTAAAGGTCCCTTTCCACCCAAACCATTCTATGATTCTATAACTCAATGGTTTGGACTTACTACTTCCCCTAAACCCAAGCAATGATATATTCTGTTAAATAAATGTTACCATGACTACAAAATCAAGAACTCAAAGTTAGAAAAATATAAGACTTAAGTTGGCTATTTTTATATTTACATATTACAGTATGTATATTCATTGTACTATCTCCTTTCATTATCTGACCAATTCCTATTTTTTTCCTCTCTTGCACTCCTGTGTGTTTCTAATCTTTGAATCTCTGTGTGGGTGTATGGGTATCAGTCAAAGCAAGAAATGTAATTCAGTCTGTTGTCTGGACAAAGCCCACAAGGTCTCATCCATCATAAGGCAAAAAGACATATTTCTTTTGACACAAGCAATGCCTTTGGCAATTTCCCCTTTGTTTTTGTCATTTCTGTTTCAGTTACAAACATTTATCAGTGGTTTGCATCTGTATACACCAGCATGAGAATCTGGGAGCTCAGTAGCAGCAGAGTTTCTAACATTTAACTCACTAGTGACTTGTAATTATCTTTGTTTCCCCTTGCTGGATAACTTTAACCAATCCACCCAACCCTCTCAGTTCAGATTTTACTAAACCATTGTGACAGAGAAATACTCAAATTAGCTAACGTCTACACAACACATATTGAGAAAACAAAGCTGTTAGAGCAAGGTGGTGATTTTTCATCAGAGTGAAGTTTAGTAGACCATCTGGAGGTAATGCTGCCTTTTACAGAGCTTCTACAGATAAGCTACCATATCCCTAGGAGACCTCCTGACAAATAAATAGCCATTTGTTCTTCCTTTACAGGCTGAAAGAGAAAGTTTGTAGCTACACAACTCAGCTCACCTAAATCCATCCCACTCAGAGTTGCTTCCCAACATGAGCACATTTCCTTCAGTAGCTAATCTCCCTTGTCCTTACTTCATCTGCTAATTCAGGTTTCCTTCATCACACCACACAGCAGGAGGTCCTTTGCTCCTCTCTGCCCTTTACATTATGGACATTCAGGATGTAAATACCAACATCTCAGTGTTGACGTTTTCTAATTTAGCCAGTTGCTCAAAATCACATGGAGCAGTCTCCAGATTAACTTCACCTGCCCTATCACTGAGCTTTAAACAGTCAGAATACATTTCATAGAGCAAAGATCCTCAAACCATGATAAGTGCACTGCTCGTATGAGGAAGCCACAGTATCTCTATACATGTACACATCCCAAATGACACACCAGTTTGTCACTCCATACACATCCATGTACCTGTTAAGAATTCCTAGGATGACCCCAAAACCCTCAGATAATCCACAGAAATTAAAGGCAGAGACACTTGCATCATAGATATCTGGCTAGACGTAATCAGGGAGAGACAAGAATTTGAGGTTAACATCACGTTACACCACCCCCCACTTCCCCTCCACACACAAAAACCAAGGAGGTTGCAGAGCAAATGACTGTTAGATTATAGATAGTTCAATTGTTAAACACATGGAACTAAACTGCTTTCAAAAATTTCTTTATAATGTAGCATGGCATTTTATTCAAAAGGAGATCAGGAAACACTGCCTCTGCAGTAAAAGCGTGAGAGACCCAGAATTGTTACAGAGCTGAGAGTTATTTCTGATACTACCACCACTGCAGTCAGGTACAATTCCCCCTTAATCTTACTGGCATTGAGCAAACTAAGATTGTTCTCCATGGCTAGGGTGTACAAAACAATTTAAGGACAGTAAGAACTGACATAGTCTATTAAAAACACCCCACCTGTGCAGTTATGGCTGATAGTGAGCTATTTCACCACTCCATCTTCATGGTGCAAATCTACAATACTGTTGGCAAGAAGGACTAAGAAGGGTTGAAGACCACTGAATGAACAGTTTTATGGTTGGTTTGTTTGTTGTTGGGTAGGTTTTCGAATATAACTAGTTTCAGCATACACCTCCAATGTCCAGAATTTCTTAGTAAGATTGGAAAGGGGAAAATAGGGTGTCATAAACAGAAAGATTTTGCTATTTTAAAAACAACTTGATTGTTCTCCCCCACTGTTACTTTGGATCGTGCTTTCCTGCAATAACAGTAAATCAGAGAGTGTGCACAGCAGATATGCAGGCAAGATAGACAGAATTATGTTCTGTCCATGTACAAACATCAATCCAACTCACTTTTTGAATGTTAGAGTCTTTGTTACAGTCATGTAATGTACAATTATCATATTGAGCAGAAGGTGGTGAAGCTGGGGACTGGGGTGACAAGTGCTTGAGGTATGTATAGGGAGGTGCTAGAGAAGACAACTATATTTGCAGCAAAGAACATTACAACAAACTAAAATGCCAACATATATCTCTTTCTTAAAAGAGTGCATGGAAGCATTCACCCCTTCTTGAAGAAAGATCAATAAGCATCCTCTGTACCATTATCAATCATCCCAGAGACAATACCAAGATGCTGACGGAAGAAAGAATGAAGGAGAAAAGCAGCAGCATGGAGAGGAAAGAAATAGACACTTCAGAAATAACATCTTGGTTAAATGTCAGCTGCATTGACAAGAAAAGTAGGAAGCATCAAAAGGGAGAATGGGCTAAGAACAGTCATGCCCTTCAAAGGAGAAAATGACATTCTTTAATTGCTCAGGAGGCTTTCAAAATGAGGCATGTACCTGCATCAGAGTGAAGATTAATCTTCATGGAACAGATTGCATGATGAGCTGTTGTTATATATTTTGTACAGTTTTGTATGATGAGCTGTTATATGTTGGGAAGTATAATTTTAGGCAAAGTAGTTGATAGAATCAAATCAGTATTTCAAGCAAACAAGGGGAGTGAAATATATTTACTGTGATTTAAAATGATCCAGATTATTACACTGAGCTTGCAAAACTCTATTATGGAGACACACAACAGGTAAAACCAAAATAGGTCATTGATATTTTTCCTTTAGGGATAACTAATTATTAACTGGCTTCCTTTTCCTGTTCACATTGCTGTGAGATTCTGTTCTGGTTTTCAAATTCTGTAGGGATGTAGAAGTGCTTTTAATCCTTGTAGGCAGGGTATGGATAATAAGTACAGTATTTGGGAATAACGTTCTAGGTATTCTGCCAAAGCCTGGACAAACATGTAAATTGAGTTTCTTGCAAGCATCTAGTGAGACACACATACACCTGAGAGCTACAGCCATGCTGAAGGAAGCTAACACCAGTCACCCAGCTCTTGTACTTCACTAGTGCACGAGTACTATGTGCATTTAAATTTTTAATTCAGACTGACAAAATTTCAGTTATTCACCTGTCATGGAAATATATTTGTTTCCACTGCCCCCCCACCCCAACCACTTTCTTTGCTAAAGAAAGGAGAGTTGCCTCTTCCCGCTCTGCACTTCCCTCCTCCCCCTTCAGGCAAGTAACTTTAAGTGGCAATGCGCCATGAAATGATTTGCTGATGAGAACACAGACAGCACACTTATTTCATATAATTATTTAGCATATAATAGATCCAGGCAGGCACCAATCCATAGATCTGCCACCAGAAAACCATTTAAAATGCATCAAATTAACCATGTCAGAAATGCAAATTAAACTGGTTATCTACTCTTTCTAAAAGGAAAATTTACATGATTTTCCAGCTTTCTTCTTCATAACAGCTAAGTTGTGTAACCATGCAGCTTGATGACTAGCTATGCCTCTGTTTCCAGAGGAGATGCATACATTTTGCAGTAAGTCAGAGGAAAACTTGGATGTTAGATCTATACTCAGTGAACCACAGGGATTTTCAGTTTTATACTTTATGAAATTAAAGGATCTGGCTAGAATATTTAAACGTTTGGTTTCTGACTGTCTAGAGAGCACTTCCTGTACATAAATTTCTTCAATTGTAATTAGCATCATCCAGAAGTCCTCAAGTCAAGATCAGCCTCCTGAAACTAAAAGCTGGACAATTCTCAGAGGAGACACTTAAGTTTTATGTTCAGAGAAGTAGGCTGATCACCATCGGTGTATGGTGGAGGTTATATGCCCAGGACATTCCTAATAACTGGAAAGGGTAGGGTGAGCTATCTTTCCCAATTTATTTTAGGTTTACTTGGATATTATTTGCTTTCTCATATTTCCATGTAGAACCAGTAATGTACAAGCATTACTGAAACGACTAAAGGAGGACAGATAGGAAAACAACTTAATGAAAAATATCTGCAAAGAATACACCAGTCCAGATACGTTATATTATCAAGCTGGCCATGTCATAACTGACAAAGGAAGTGAGACAAAAATGTCTTACTGCAAATTACTTGCCAATGCCCAAAAGCAATCATTTTAACTCTTGGTGGACAAACATCTACTTTTTGAATGAAAACCTCTTAAGCACACATCCAGCAAGTGATCAAATGCATGTAACATCTAAACCCAAATCTCAGAGGTGCTACATAATTCTCTGACATTTTTTGTAATATTATCTTTGTGGTTTTTTGCAAGTCACAAAACATGCATTTACAACTGCAGCAACAACAGTGTAAAAGGTTGTGTATTTTGTGTCAGAAAATGTAAACAGCTCTTAAGGACTACATAATATATACTAAATACGCACACAAGAAATTTGCATCCATAGCGAGGATGGATGAGGATAGTTCTCCTCAGACAGGAAACAACAGGAAGAACAATCAAATGAACCGGATTGTTTCTGAAAGGGTTGGATAGATGTAGGTTCGATATGGCCCAAGTTTACTCTCAAATTAAAACCTGAAGAAAAAATATTGTCCAGTGACCCATAATCCACATCCTCTTAAAATTCCTTTCAGTCCAGTGATGAAGGCTTTAATTGCTGTTATTACAACCAAAATCCACTAACAGAAACTTCAGAAAAGGCTGTTGGGACCTATATTAAAACTTAAGCCATTTCAGTTCTTTTCTTGGAAGGAGAACTGGTGAACTGGGAGAATAAGAAGGGGTGGGACTAGAGGAGTGAAAGTGAAACAGCTTAACTATCCTCACACAATAAGATAAGCAAACCAATTAAAAGGATTGTCATCCTGTAATTACCAGAGCGCTCTGTATTACAGAGGGAACTGAAGCTTTGTTGCACAACAGTCATGCTTGTAATTTAATACGAATAATGAGCCAGATGCACGAACAAGACTATTAAATCATTATCACAAGCAGCCATGTTCCTCACTGATTAATGACTCCATGTGTCACCAAGGAAAAGGAACTCCATTTTTAAAGGTAGGTTGTCATCATCAATGTTGCCAAAGCAACAGCTGTCTGCTTTTGACTTACCCTTGAATGTGGCAATTAAACCATTACATGAGGAAAAAAAAAAAAGCGCCCCATGATTACTCTCTCGTGAGGAAAACTGAAGGCAACTAAAGAATAAGGGACTGGGGAAGTCAGGTTTGTTTCCTAAGATAAATGCACCTGTGCAAGAATCACATTCAAAGTCAGAACACATTCTCAATGTGAAAATTATCATTGCCAGTTTCAAAACCTATGCTAATCATAAAATCTGGAACAGTTTCATATGCTAGTAGCAGAACCAACAGAAAGACATGAATAAAAAAACAAGTGGAGTGAAAAGCAGTTATTTTATAGTAAATAATATCAACTTGCAGAAGACATAAGAGAACAGGCAAATATTCTCTATATGATCTTTATAGAGAGAATATTTTTATATAGATAATATGTACATGCATATGCTCAGGTAGATGAACACCCCACGTGACTCATTCAAAATGTACCCTTGGCCCTGTGTTAGGGTTTTTTGATGTTGTTTCAGTTTTGGGGTGGGTTGTTTTCTTTTTGTTGTTTGGGGTAGGTGCTTTTTTTGTTTGGTTTTGGTTTTGTTTTTCTGTTAATTTATACAGAGGATTTATATAGAAAGTTCTATGAAAAGCAGTTACAACAGGGCTTCTTCCAACTTACAAGCTTCCCGAAGTTTTTCCTTGTCGTAGTGTAGCCCCTCATATTCTTGTAAATTAATCCTGTTCACTCTGATCCGTAGGCGATCTGGGATGGAATGAGGACTACAAGAAAAGAAAAAAGCTTCTTAGATTAAGTGTTCCATGGAAGAGCAAAACAAAAACAGGACATGCAGTGATTTTAATTGTCTCTGAAAGAAGAAAAAGAGCAAGGCTGTTCAAAACTGGGCCAACTCCTCACAGGCCCATCACTGCATTTTAAATTATGACCA
Source organism: Actenoides lindsayi (assembly GCA_025331215.1). Lineage (NCBI taxonomy): Eukaryota > Metazoa > Chordata > Aves > Coraciiformes > Alcedinidae > Actenoides > Actenoides lindsayi. Next base: position 34,921 of record WTSP01015534.1, on the reverse strand, counting down.
CCCACTGCACAATACCATAGGCGTTACACCTGAAATGACAAGCAAGATCAAGAATCCCATTTGCTGGATTTGCAAAGGTTTTTCAGAGTTCTCTAACCTCTATAGAGCTACCACTCTCCTCTGCAGTTTGCCCTTTTTTTGTACATCCCTAGGGCTCTACCACAGCCAGTAGACCTGCCAAGGTGTGGTTCAAGACACAAACGCTTTCTTGGGAAGTCTCTCTAGACAACCATTTCTCTGCCTACGAGAGCATCCACCATCACTGCTGGAGGATCTTCATTCAGCATCTTTGTTCTGGGAAGGAGGCAACAGAAATGTGGCTAAGAATTGGGATTTCCAAAGTAGTTGAGTCCAATACACAGAACCTACGAAGACATTCAAAAGCAAGTGGCAGTACAGGAGCATCATTTCTACAGATTTCAACCAGAATAGGTTACTTCAACTGCCTAAATAATTTTGAAAGACTCAGTGGATCCCTGTCTATAAATCTAAGTGCCCATATTTTGACAGAAAATCGTCCTGAAAAGCTTTGCTTTGATTTCATGCTGGCTTCCTCCTTACCATAACTTTTTATTTAATATGTAAGTTTAGCTGAATGCTATGTAAATTACCTTGGCCACATTTGCATTTTCCACTTTTAAAGAAAGATCAATAACCTGTGCACATAGCAAATGTCTGTCCTATAGGAACTGGCCCCTGGGTCAGTTAAAAGTGATTCTTCATTCTGTGCTTCCAGTGGAAGACCATCTATTTTCTGTTTTAACCTAGTTAGTAACAGAATTTTGCCAGTGGTATTATTGCCTAATATACACACTGCCTTTTGAAAGTTAAAATACTGTGCACTGTCAAAAATATACATCTTTGCTTCTTTCTTTTTGAAATACTTGACACCATTTGCACTGTTCGTGCAGGACAAGCAACATCTCACAAATGCAAACTTTTTTTTTTTCTTTTTAAATAAGGAAGCAATTTTCTTTTTGGCTAGAAAACACCGCAGATCTAACAAAACACAGGGTTTGTGGCCATTTCTTGGTAGAGCCACTAGGATTGCAATTAGCAATTATTTCAGTGTTATCTTATTGCATGTTTTCTCCCTGTTAGTATAAACAGTTCTGTCACATCTGGACACAAAGATTGAAAATCAAGTCCCACTTGAAAAAAAGCTCTATTGGCACAAGTACACTTTGCCTAAAAAGTGATAATGAATAATGAATTGAAGGTGCTTTCAAAACTGCAGTGTAAGACAACATGCTAGAAGGAGCTGCACTGAAGAAACTCCAGTTCTGAACAGGAGTTTCTGTATCAGTGATGAAAATGAAACTAAGATACATGAAGAATAGCTTAGAAGAAATCATAAATGCTTAACAGTGGCAACAAGACTGACACACTCAGAAGTATACAGACTACCCAATGGTTTCCCTGTGCTGACTGACAGGGACTATTTTGCCAAAGATACCAACAAACTGCCCATAGTTAAGATAAGCTTTTGCAGTTTGATGACAGATAGCTGGGATGGTAACTTCCAGCACAGTTTCAGAAGGCAGCTTTCGAACTGAGGTGCCATTACATTACCCTATTTAACAGCATTCTCCACTGGCAGGCTCTACAACGGGCTCAGCAACCTGGAGATGAGTCCCTGCAAATGGAGGGAAAAGGTGCATGGATGGAACAAGAACATAATTGCACTGAGTCTGGCACTTTTTTTTTTCTTTCCCTTTCTTTCTTCTCTTTTTAAAACAAGTATAAATGTCACATCACTGGCTGAGAAAGGAACATAATCTGAGGAACTATGCTCCCAAGTGCTATAAAATGAAAGTTCAAAAAATGAAAATGATAGGAGATTTTATTTTTAGCCATGAAAAGATGAGAAAATGTTTGAATCAGAAAACATAGGAATTTAACTGCATATTCTTTGTCTAAGGGGAGAACAGAAATAACTCACTGCATGTAGTAGGGTTCATGAAAAAGACTAACAGCTCTGAAAAGTGAAGTCTTTTATCTACTGGTAGCACATGGGATAAAGCTATATTGCTTTTTCTATTATGTCCTACCATCACACATTGTGATGAAGGTAGCTCAGTAGCTCCACTTCATCAGTTCAAACCTGTTTGTTGGTAGGTGTCAGAAACAGACTAGTTGTGAATTACCTGTACTTCTTTGAACTCAGATGGGAGGGAAAAGGTATGGGGAGACAAGAGGATTCACCTTCTTACTTCTGTTGTAACACTTAACCATGCTACAAAGAGCCATCCTTACTATGTGCTGAATTAAGCCCAGTGTAAACCCAGCCCAAAAAACTGTCTCAAGACTGTTCCTTCTCCTGAAGCCAGAAAATCAACACAACAGTACAGAGGAGTTTTAGCTTTGAGAAATTTAAGATGGAACTTGATAAAAAGTTTCCTTTCCAATCCTTAGTTCAAAATAACCATCTGACCAAAACCTAATACCCCCTGTGCAGGAATCAGCCCAGCACAAGGGATGTTTGCTCTCCAAACTAGAACCACAGGCTCCCCTGCTATTTACTCTTTTCTACTTCTTCCTTGCTACAGAGCTCATTCATGTGTGATGCTCAGACCCTCCCTTCCATTCTGCGACCCTGTGCTGTGGTGTCCAGTGCTACTCTCCATACTGGGGGAAAACAGTTTAGGTACAGGAACTTTGCATATTCCTGAGGTAAACTGTAATTTTAACTCCTAATAGAAGATCACTGACTCATTTTTCTCCTTGATTTGTCCTTTTAGATCTTCCATAGCAGATATCTGAGTGAACTTGTTTTTCAACCCCCCATTGCATCCCATCAGTCTGCCTCTCCCAGCAACCTTCTGGTGTCCTTCACCATTAAGAGATGAATATGTTATGTATTTCTGTAGCTCTGAACTATCTGTGCAGAATTTACTACAGCTACAAGGTCTTTAATACTCCCCACTGACAATTTCATTTCCTCTGCTTGCACACGTTGACCTTTCTTATGTTCCTTAGTGCATGACAGGACAAGAATGTGCCTAATACAGGACAGGAGGCAATCTATGCTCTACTGCAGAAAATGCTGGGGACAGAGCATATAACCCTCTCCTCAGCTTCCATGTCTCCCTGTGAGCTTGTCTCAGTCATGCAGTTTTTTCAACTTCCAGATATTGAGGGGAAACAACTCCAGCAAGCCTAGGATCACTTTAAAACAAGCAAACAAACAAACAAGTTAATGAATTCTTTTTCTGTCTGATCCAGAACAATCATCATTGAATCAGAAGTGATTTTAACGTTACTGTTTCAAACTTTCTGTTTGGTACTTAGACATATTTATCATATTTGAATTTTCAGAAATTATAATTACTTCTAAAGTACCTAGTTTACATAAGAGAAGAAGGAAAAAAAATAGAGAGAGAGAGAAGGAGCAATGTAACCAAATTCACACATCTTATCATTGACAGAGGCAAGAACTCAACAGGACTCTTCAGCCCCAGATTCAATCCCTTATTTCCAATGCCATCTACCCATTCCTCCCCAAGGCTACATTCTTTAAGGTAAAAGTTAGCTTTTTTTAATAACAGCACTGATTTTTTTTTTTGATTTTTTTTTTTGCTTTATTCCCCTCTAGAGTCCCACCAAGATTTTTCACTTGTAGCTGAAAATGCAATACCTGAAAATATTTTTATTGTCTGAATAGATATTATTACAAATAATATCAATAACTCTCTATATTATCTATAAAGATTTTTTTAAGATTATCATCCATACCCAAGACTTTTTAGTTCTCTGGGAAGATAATGTAAGAAAAATCAGAAGAACTATCTCTCTTTTATAGTGCTTTCTCATACCAACTCATTCAGCATAGAAATATTAGGAAAGCTGTGTAAAAGCAATTATAGTAGGGCTTTTTGCTTCTCAGTTTCTAAGCACTAGTTCAAGCATGAACTTTCTTGGCAACCACAATCAATGAATTAGTGGTAGACTTATGTCCTACCACACATCTGGCCTCATTTCAAAACACATCAAAATGGATAATCTGGACATCCCATGAAAAGGGAGAGGAAAGAAAGACAGGGAAACAGAACAACTTCTCCAAGTACATGTTTGGAGTCTTTATGGCAAGGTGATGGGATGGTCATGTTCATATTCAGTGCTCAAGAAGCCCTGCAAAAAGGGGAGAGGGAGGATGTTAAGCCTCATACCAACATCTGCCAATCCTTGGTTAATTGCCATCTGTTTCCCTGCAACCTCCCTGTGGGGACAGGATAGTGTTTGGACACCAAGGGGAAAGAAAGAAATACTGACTTCTGTAGCTATTCTGACTCACTACCTTGAAGCCAGCGGCAACCTATTGCATCTGCAGCATCACCTTCTTGAGTGAAATAAGTTCTTTCACCTGAAAAGAAGTGAGCAAGCCCTTTTCATTTGCTTGGAGCTGAAGCAAGAAAATGATCTAAAATCAAAGGCAAATCTAAAATATTTTTGTTGCTCCAGGATCCACAAACTCGCTCCAAAAGCACCTTTTAATATCTAAGATGATACTTCCCTCATTTTTGTAAAAAGTGTATATTTTCAGTACATCAGTGTACTGTACATCTCCAAAATTGCTTCTGTGGAAAAAGCAAGCACACCATCCATATAATGGATTACCTGAGGAGAACTAGTTCCTTTCCAGGTCAATTGTGGGATGGCAATCAGCTGGCAAGTGTCAGAGTTTCCTGTTCCGTTTACTCCCTTTTTATAAAGACAGAGTACTACTACTACTACAACATAAGCAAGCTGTGTGCGCTAAAACATACAATTGGAGAGAAACAGAATTTGACCTTTTCTCCATTGCAAAAATTTAGCTATCTTAGTCATAAAAAAATGTAACCCTGGAAACAGCAGCCTTATATAGAAAATAAAAAATTAACAGAAATAAGAATGCTAAGAGGTCCTTTCTACAAGGTAGAGTTTTAAGTACTTAGCTAAGTCCAGTCACAGGTAATATATTCATAACTCATACACATATTTGTATGTGTGTATATATTCATAAACATATGTATTTATATATGCACACATTCACAAAATCCCATTTATTCAGTGAATGAAGTTAAATGGTTTTGTTCATGGTTTATTTGCAAATACTCTTTGTCAGAATACAGTTGTTGGCTGACATTATATTATGTCTCACTAAATTTTATTATCTATTCAATATAGCTTGGCTCTAAAATTCACTATGTGAATATTCATTCCTTGTGCTATCAGACTGACAGTTGACACCAGGGGATATTGTCCTCATCATCCAACTAATTAACTGGTTCACTCACAAAATGCATGAGCTCCATACAGAGCCCTATTTAATGCAGCTCAGCAAAACACTTCAACTATCAATACTCCTGTAGTCTCACAGATACTGTATAATAATCCATATTATTAAATGAATTGCACAATTTATCTTGCTCAAGGCCAACGTATTCAGAAGCCACAAATCTTAATACATAAGCATGTCCATATAAAAACTACTAATAGGGTGATGAATGTCACTGAAAGCAAACATTAATACAGTATTAATAGAAATGGATGTTTCTAAACACTGCATAAAACAACTTGTTCAACTGTAAGGAGAAGAAGAAAAGCTTTTCAGATAGTGCAGCAGACAATTTCTAAATAAATCTGGGGAGATTGCTACACTGCAATTCAACCTAAAATATTGAAATTTCTTACACCTATTATTCTTCAAAATGGTGTATTACATAGTCAATGAAAAGTAATTTAAAGTACAGATGAATGAATTCCATTACCTTCTAAAGAATCTAATTAAGAACCGCATTCCCCCAAGACACCACTCCACAGAATTACATCCTAAAGGTCATACGCCCCATGGGACCATAAACAGAGATCCAGGTCAACTGAAACATTCTGTTCATTCATGTTGATTAGCTACAATGGTTTCATTTAAACACAAACCTAAATATCAATCTTCTCAAATCAGTAGCACAGACAGGCTAGTTTACCATACTGAATGTTATTGGAAGAACTTTTGATTAGCATAGACCAGAATAGCACATTTTGGGGCATTATTAAATAGCAATCCAAATGAGCCTTGTAAAAAAGCTATGCATATTATTTAGTTGGAACAAACTATGAAAGATTCTACAAAGATGTTATGGGGTCCTCTCAAAATTACTCCATTCACATAAAAAAAATATGTAATTTCACTAACAGAGGATTATTTTCTTTCCTATTTTAGCTGCAAAATGGCTGAACAGTACAAGGAAATTGCATTGCTTTCTATTAGACAAAAGGCATTTGACTTTTCCACAAGAATACAGAAGATCTCTTAGTTATTAAATAATTCCTATTGTAACGAAAAGGGCATGCTTTCTGGAAATTCCTAACACTTGTAGACATTCATTAACATAAAGAGGTAATTTATTTTTATGCCTTTTTAAGCCTACTCTTCAGTGAGACAAAGATATCCATCCCATGGTACACCAGGTTATACATCAGAATCTGAAGCACTCTTTTTACGGGGAGAGGTCTTACAGTCAATATCGTGCTAGATAAACGGTTTATAAGATGAAGTAATTTTTAAAATCACCCACCCTCCCCGCTTCCCTCCTATGCCTGAACTATAGCATTTTGGGGATTCTATAAATGTCACCAACATCAACACCACTCCCCCCAAAAAACCCCAAACCAACCAAAATTCTCCTGGTTTGAGTGAGAGCAGAACTAATTCTGTTCAGTGGTTTTACTTTTCAGCTCAGTTCTTCTAACTAACTGCACTGTCTGAAGTCAGCAGCCTGTTCTCACAGGCAGTGTCTGCTCCTAGCAGTGGTAACATTCCATGTTTAGAGTCAGTAGCAAGGATTGGTGTGCAGACCAAGGCCACTGCTGGATCTTGTGTGCCACATTGAGAGGGTGCAGAAAAGTGAAAGGCTGCACCTGCAGGGAGGAGCAGCCAGGACAGGTAGCCCTGAACTGACCAGTGAGGGATTCCAGCCCATATAAGTCATATTTGGTATAATGCTGAGGGATCAGGAGGGTCAAGCTCTTGGCTCTTCCTCTCTTCTTCAATGGCCGGCATCTGTGCAGGACTCTATGTGTTCTGCCTTCAATCATGATCTGTGTGTTCCTGAATCTGGTACCAGAATCCAGCTCTTGAACACAGCTCCCCTCTGCTGTGGGGCCAGCCTGGGACCCTCCCAGTGCCTGCTCCACAGCATCAGTGGTGATGGTGACATAATTACCATCGGAGGTGGGGGGGAGGGGGGTGTTGGGTTCAATACTGCTTTTGTATATATTGGTATATATTCCATTTTTAATACTATTATTTTAATTTTCATTAAAGCTCTTCCAGTTTCCTTTTCTAATCGCTAAGCCTCTCTCCCTTATTCCCTTTCTCTTCCTCTTGGGGAGAAAGGCGGGTTAACAGAGAGCATCTGTTGTAGGTCCAAGGGACTGCCCTGACCCTAAACTGTGACAAAAACCTAAAACCATCTTTTCCTTTGACAGGAAAACATGAGAAAAGCTTATTTAAAATAAAAATAAAATCCCTTTCATTCCACCATTTATTCAAACCCACAGAAGCAAAGCCACATGTACCTATTCGAAGACTACCAGCAGAACCTGATCTACTTCTATTCACCAAGAAAACACGCTCAGCTTTTGATGAAGCTGTGACTTCCCGCTCTCACCCCTATTAATCATCCAGCAACAGGCAACGGGAAGTCTGCCAACTCACTTGGAGCACAGCTGGTTTTCCTAAGAAACATGCTCCTGCCTCCAGTGATCTAGGAAAGAAAACAGGCAGAAAGAGCTTGGGTCCTGCCCAAGCTTGGCACTCCTGCACGGCAACCTGATAACCTTTCTGCCATGCCACCAGGTTGATTCAGCTGGGAAGACAGACTTTTAAAATTAGATGTGCCCTAATCCCTACAGCAATTATTTGTGAACCATATGAACCACTTCTTATGCTTTATGTCTGCAGAGAAAGGATATAATAGTAATAATAAACAGTCCAACAACTCTACAGAATCCAGCAACAAATGTCTCATAGATCTTCCATAATTCAGCCAATACCAGCTCACACACATACAGATTTCAGTATGATTCAATAAACAGAAAATTACATCTTCTCTGCAACTCCCTTGCAAAAAATAAACTTTAGGAAAGAAAAAAAAAAAAATTCACACTCCCCTGGGGCATGTTTGCAGTGACAGATTAATGAATTACCTATCTCCTAGAGAAGAAATAAACATGCAAAATTAATTAGATGTTTCAGCATTTGATACAATTGGAAAAAGGAAAGCAGCAGTCAGAGGAGAAAAAGAAATTTACCTTACTTTTGAGATCTCATTGCGAGAGCTTGGAAAAGATATATTAAAAATAAGTGTGCTTTTGACAGCACTTATCTACTTAAGACATAAGAACTGCCACAACAGATCAGAATCACCCAGACTCTTCTGATGGACAAATGTCAGTGCTTCACAAAAGTCCATTGCTATTTTAAGGCAAAACTCTTGATAAGCTCTTTACCTAAAAAAATACTCCTAAATATCAGGTAGAATCCTGGTCCTTTCTTCTTCCCTACGCTAGCTGTAGTTCTCTCACACTTCACACTTCCAAGCATGGTGGATTCTCAGATAACAATGTTTCCACTAAACAGAAGGCCACATGCTGAACAGGAAAAACTCCTTTGCTATTCCCACAGCTTTTATAGGCATACTCTGCTGCAATCATTACGCAGTAAACTCTGCAAAAAAGTACTATTTACCAAAAGAGAGATACTTGTATTTTCATGTATGCAGATTTTGTAGTAAAAAAAAAAAATAATTACAGCATATCCACAGTGCTTATTCCACTTGAAAAAGGATGGTGGGAGCTATGGAAGTCAATTATGTCCTATTTTTCAAGGGTTTTTTTCAGAACTCCTTTCCATCAACCACACAACACAAATGTACTCTTACATGTGCATCCTTCTTATCTCTGAACACCCAGGTGGAAAATGCAAGTCTTTGCGCTCGATTTAAAAGAGCCTCGATTAAAGATACAACACTTGTATTTACTTACACACCATGTATAAACATTTGAAATGGATCACACTACAGTTCTACTGTCTCTGCAACAAAGACTGTAAGTGCCTCATAATTTTGACTGACCCAAATTCCCACACATATCCTGCTGCAGAAAACCTGAAATATATCTAAGACAAGTTGTATCCATCATCAGGTCCCCGCAGACTCTGACTTGCCTTTCAGTACTAACTGGAACTCAGGCTCTTTCTATATCATTCAACAAAAAAATGAGGAACGTTTGAAGCACAAAGCCATCATAATCCAAATCAAAATTCCCTAATACCTCATGGGTTCTTTTTGCAATTTGCCAGACACATTAATTGGCAGCCACAGTGCAGCAGCATGTTTAATCTATTTTTACAGATTTCAAGATACAGAACATCTTTGACTTACAAATTAGTTTGGGACTCAGGAGTATCTCTCTCCCTACCTTATCCTGATGTCTGGTGTCAAATGGGACATTCAAATGAATTGCATCAAAACTTGGAGGTCATCTTCCAAGGGATATCCCTCAACTGGGAAACAATAAGCTGTGGGTTTGGGAGAATGAGTAATGTTCTAAGCAATACGCTTATCTCAACCTCAACTTTTTTTCTAGAGGCTTGCTTAGATATTGAATCAGTGAGACAAGTTTTTTTGTTGGTTTGGTTTTGGGTTTTTTTTTTATTATTCTCTGGTCCTCAGCAAAGCACAGCAAACATAAGCGAGGGAGCTCACCGAATCGGAAATTTTTTGCAAAATAGCAATGAGGAACTTGCAGCTTTCTGAAATGTCACAGAATGATTGAGGTAGGAAGAGACCTCTGGAGGTCATCTGGAGCAATCCCCTGCTCAAGCAGGACCATCTAGAGCAGGCTGCCCAGGACCACATCCAGGCAGCTTTAGAGTATCGATAAGGATGGAGATTTCACAGACTTTCTTGGCAACATGTGCCAGTGCTCAGTCACTCTTACAGTAAAAACATTTTTCCTGAAGTTCAAAGAGAACCTCCTGTCTTTTAGTTTATGCCCATTGCCTCTTGTCCTGCCACTGAGCATCACTGAAAAGAGCCTGGCTCTGTCTACTTTATGCCCTTCTTTGACATACCTATAGACATTGATGAAATCCCACCTGAGCCTTCTCATCTTCAGGCTAAACAGTCCCATCTCTCTCAGCCTTTCCTCATAGGAGAGATGCACCTTAGTCACCTTCATCACCCTTTACTGAAGTCTCTCCAGTAGCTCCATGCCTCTCTCATACTGGAGACCCCAGAAATGGATCCAATACTCCAGGGGTACTCTCACCAGTGCTTAGTAGAGGGTAAGGATCACCTCCCTTGACCTGCTGCAACACTCCTAATGCAGCTCAGGATACCGGTAGCTTTCTTTGTCATAAGTGCACATTGCTGGCTCATGGTCAGCTGGCTGTCCACCGGGACCCCCAGGTCCTTTTCTGCAAAGCTGAAATTTACTCTTAAAATTATTTTTTTTTTTTCCCAAATAACTATTGGTTTCTTGAGCATTTATGTGCCATCTATTGCATGTGCTGAGTCTTCAGAAGTGTTGGTGATTTTTCTTTTAGGACATACTATTGACTTTCTTCTATGACAGAAAAAGAATCATTCTTCGAATCAAGTTTCTGCTCTTAATACTTGGATTTATAACTCTTAAATTTGTTATTTTCCAACATGTATTTCAAATTTGTTTCTCATAGTCCTAACCTGTTTGAAAAGCTGTCCATCAGTGACAAAACAAAGAGTGACAAATCAGGAAGACAAAAGGGATGACAACACAAAGCAAAACATGTCTTTTTTTGACTGAATAGTAAAAAAAGCATTTCTGAAGACAAACTACAATGCCGGAGTTGGTATATTATATTAAATTGGGTATTTTGTTTGGGTTTGATGATGGGAGAGTGGTTGGGGTGTTTATAGGGTGGCTTTTTTGTTTTGGGTTTTGTTTTGATTTTTTGTTGGTGTTCTGTTGTTTGTTTGGTTTTTTGTTGGTTTTTTGTTTGTTTGTTTTTTTAATTGGGGACACATAGGTTTTTATAATATGGCATGTTTCCATAAATGGGATGAATTGAAAGATACCAACATACAGTGACACAAGTGTTTTTAACCGCCAATTCACCACACATTAAAAAAGACATTAGGTTCTTGCTATATAGTAGCTAAATTATTCAAATTAGTACAGTGAAGTTACTGACAATCAAGATATTGCCAAAGTGGAGAGGGGAGTCTCTCCATCCTCCATCCTCCATGCAGCTGCAGCCAATGTCACATTGCTCCTCTCGGGGACTAGCTTCCTGGTTTGATCAGCTCTATCTGGAGGTATGGCTTACAGACGAGTTTGTTCACAGTAAGCTTTTTATTAAAACTAAAGGAAAGCTCTCATCTCAGTTGTTTCCAGGGATGGTGCCTAGCACTTAACTTCAGACCTGTCTGTGGCTATGGATTTGTCTGGTGAGCTGGACTGTCGGTTGAACCTTGTCACCATCACCAGAGATGCCCTGTTCACCTTACTGGAGCACTGTGGAACTGTGCCTTTGCTGGCAAGGCCACTGCCCTGTGCCCGCCTTGCTGTCACCTGAGCTCTCACCCTCCACTTATCACTGGATTTTACAGCCCTGTCTCCTGGTTGAATGACACACAGGGTAATAGCAAAAAAACTATGGAATTTTGAAAATAGAAAAAATTCAGATACTTACACAGTGAAGGAATCAGGGGGAGCTGAGACTCTCCTCAGGTCAGTAGACTGCACTTTATGGATACTATAGGCAGCAGGAAATGAGTGGCCAGGAGAAAGGCAGCACACAGTGTGGACAGACAAGGAAAAAGGCAGAAGAGAGAGAGAGAAAGTGGAAGAGAAGAAAGAAAAAGACATACAACATTTAAACAAAAACAAAAGGAATGTGTCACATAAAAGTTTAATGAAGAGACATGCAGAACTCCAAGTTCACACTAGGAAGCCAAGAGCAACAGAAGACATGCAAATGGAGAAAAATCACTGCTACATGGTATACATGGGCTTTCTAAAGATACGAGTGAAGAGGACCAATGACAAGCTTGGCACATGGCTATACAAGGAGGACGAGGAGCCCCAGGATTTGTTCCACAGGCACTGAAAACTTTCAACGCAACAGACTTTGGAAGCAGGTCCAGAAATGCAAACAAACATCAAAGCCAAGATCTGAATGGATGGATTTGTCTTCAAAGGTTGGTCAGCTTTAGTTAACGTTTAAGAAAAAAAATACCCTTACTGGAGATTTTGTGTCCATAATGACAAATTGCTGTCTCCATTCTTCTTTCACGTACCTTAGGGAAACATGCATTTTATATATAGTGACTCCCAAGACTGACTCTTTTAGTGTTTATACTCAAACGGTCCCTTTGTTTCTCTGAAGTGTATGCCATATGTTTAATCTGTAATCTTTTCCCTCTTCTTTCTCTTCCATTATGCAGGACATTCTTCCTCAACCCAAACTATAAGCCAGTGAAAGCAAAATACCATCTTTTGAGGTTTAGAAAGTGACCATTAACTGAAACTTACTGAGCAGCATACCAAACAGTAGTTTCTAATCAGAAAATGACTCCTGGAAAAATTGAACCACAGCTTCTCTTCTTATTCCACATACATTTTGCTTATAGCTCACAAGAACCACATTCTTGGCTTGATCACAGAAAACCAAACCCTATGTTGTCTCTTTCACATGTTACCATGATTAATAGTGGAGAATAGCAATGAGAACTTAGCAAGCAAGTCTTTTAAGGGAAGGAGAATAAGAACATAATTCCATAATTCACCCTTTTGCAGAAAAACCAAGTCTGCTGATCTGGCTATAGTAAAAATGTGCTTTTTCTGGTACAAACAGAAAAGATATCTGAGAATAAAAATGCACCTCTTTTTTTTTCCCCCACAACCATAACTGTTTCAAACCATAACCAAGAATGAACAGTATCACCTTATCCTGTATATTCTTTACACCTAAAAAGTTGCTTCTGGCTTGAAACACTTCATTGGATTGTTACTTATCTCCATCATAGAGAATGCATTATAGGACAAGGAAGAAATTATGCCTGCCTTTTACATTTGGAGAGCTTCCATTACAAACAAATTAGAAAACTAATTGGAAACAAATACACTGTGACTGTATTTGCCAAATAATGACTTTGTTCCACTATTCTTCAACTAAGAATTTAAAGTTATTGGACAAGTTCAAACCATAAACAGCTAATCTTCACATACTCAAGAGTGCTCATGCAATCTGTATGCCACATCAAAACAGCTTAATTTTCCAAAGGGGAAATATTTCTTTTTTTTCAAAAGAATGCTTGATGAACAGTAAGAGTTGAGATGACTAGTTGCATCAACTAGTCCATAAGTAATTTGGGACAAATAATATACTGAGAAATTTTTTTGTAGGCAATACAACAGTGAAAGATGAAATAGCAAAATAAAATATTAATTGCCAGTAATTTTCCCAGATATGGCAAAATGCAGCACATTTTATTTACCTGTTCCCTAATAGCTTGGACAAAGCTTTTCATGCTGCTGCTGTCAACAGGGAAGGCTCCTTCAGTTCAAGTAGCCCCACAGAAAGCACTACATTTTTCTTCCTTAATTTGATTCCATATCCAACCTTTGTTGTTTGGTTTGTGGGTTGGTTTTTTTTAATTAAAAGACTAGGAACTTCTACACCATCAAAAGTGCTGCTGAATTCTCCCCACACATTGAAAAAGGCAAATTATTCTGTAACAGATAAAACAAGAACCCCCAATATATAGGAGTTTCTACTTTAAAGGTCTGTGTAGAACCACGTGAGGCAGTTCATGTGCAATTAGAAGATGCTGGAAGCACAATAGTGGGAAAATGGAGGGGAAAAAAAACAGGTCAGAAAAGGTCAGATCCCTTTTTCTTGTATACAAGTGTCCTCTCAGAGTGTCTACAGGTTTTGAAGGAGACCAGCTGCAAGCAGAAGATGGACTACACTTACAGTCAGAGGAGAACTCTGTTTCTAAAGCCCTCCCACTCCCAAGTGAGAAAAGCATGACACCTCTGTTCTTCGCAATCATCTACATTACATATGGACTTTTCAATTTTAAAATACTACTCTTCCCTGGAAACTCAAGTGTTGCCCCAAGGAAAACAACAACTCACTATGCCTTCTAAATCCCCTCTGCTTAATATGTCCAGAACAAAGGAAAATGGGGTGAAAAAAAATAATTTCAGAAAAACAGTGTAAAACTTTTTCAAATTAAGTCTTTCTACTTATGACACTGGACTAGACAGAATGACAAAGAGCACTCCTACTGCTCTCCTTATCTAGCAATACTATCAAAGCTGACAATAATAGCAACTCTGCATTACTGTGATGTGAGATAATTTTTTAATCACTTTCCTGGCAAGGAGCTCAAGAACAGCTGTCTGACAATTAGGGATAGCTCCAGACCCACTTACATATCTCACACATCTAACATTCAGAAGACAGTCATAAGAGAAAAATCTATCATGTTCAATCAAATATAAGGCTTTCTGGAAGATTTCAATGGAATAGGGAGATATGTTCCAGATATCAAGTTAAGAACTGTAGATAAACATATTTAATTGAAAATATTCTCTGTTGTGAAATCCGCATCACAGAGAATGAACTTCTTACAATACTAAAATGCTTCCTAGAGTTTAGCCTTTAACATACAATTTATTTTATCACACCAGGAGATTCAACTCCTCTCTCTCATTCCCTTCTAACACTTAAGAGCAAAGCAGATATACACACAGATATAGACAGATATACACACACCATTTCTAATACATGAAGCTGAAACAAGCTCCTGACAGATCATTTGTGTTTTCCCAAAACACAGGTCTGCAGACCTCAGCCAAATCAAAGAACTCTGACAACAACAGTCTACTACAGCATATAAATCAAGCTAAACCACAAAGAATATCCTTTTGACAACTAGCATATACTATGAGTCTGTATTTCCCTACCATAGTTTGAATTCAGATCTCAAAATCCAAAACTAATCACGCTAATTATCAGATTCGAATATCAGGAATTTTCTTTCTACTTTTTCTATAGCCTCCCTCATTGTAGAAAGAGATGCCCCAGGATTGCCCCCTGCTTAATTCTAGCTTTTGAAAAGAATTGAGTTGTTGTGGTTGGATGAAATTGGGCATCGCTGCCCACAGGCAAGCATCTGCTATTCTTCGATAATCAAGAGAGGCAGGTATACCTTATATATTTTTCAAGAAAATAGGAATTGCACATTACAGATATGGGCTTCTACTGTAACTTAAAGCATTAGTCTCAGCAAGAGAACACAGAGTGCTAACTCTAACAGAACAGGAAGATGTTGAAAATAACCAGAGGGGCTTTGTTTACATGAACAGATTGACAACCAGTGGATGACATGAAATTCTAAAGGGTGGGAGTCTGGTTTGTTTTGAAGTTTTGAAGTGAAGCAATATCTTCCACTAGATGATACAGTTGAAAGACAAGGACAACCTTTAAGACACCTGAAAAGCTGTGCCTGAGACCTTGTGTGTTTTTTCCAGTCATATCAGTTAGCCTAATGAAAGATAGCACATCTCTTCATAAACCTTAGCTCACCATTACAGCTGCAAGACCAAAATCCCGCCCCCCCCCCCCCTCAGAAAAATTACAACCTCAGTGTATGGATCTTGAATAAAATGTGGATCCTTGATAACTTTAGACATTTAGCTCAGTATCTTTGTATAAGGAACAGACTGTTTTGCTTCACTTTGAAAATACTTGATGAAAAACAGCAAAAGCACTTACTATGTCACTCATTTTATCAGCAATAAAGAAGTACAACACTCAGCTCTACAAAAATATCTAAATTATTTTATTAGAAGGCCATTTTCATAAGTTAAAATTTGAATATTCAGGATTTTTCTATTTAAAAAAAAATCTCTGCAGTGCTTACAAATAAGGTTTCATCACGAAAAGAGGTGTTAGTCCTCTCTGTTTTCTTCATGTGTTCCTGGTCTCCAATTATCTCAGCTTTTCTATATTCATCTTTACAACACTCATTTGGGTTTTTATATTTAAGAATGATTCCCTAATAAGGTTTAAACATCCCTTTCTGGACTTTCAGGTCCTTCTCCATAAACAGTGCCAGGCAGCATGCTCCCACAATAGAGACTACAAGATGTTCTGAGTAAATCTTGGTTGTGGCAATTTGTTACAGGGTCTTCAATGGAGCTTAAAAAGCAGATCAATCAAGTTGAGAAAATGAATCAAAAGAACTTCAAGGGCAACTAGCACATATATACGGAACTGTCAGAAGCCAAGAGGAACACTGCTGAGCCTACACAAACCTCTCTAAACAAATAACTGAAAGATACAACACCTTTCTAAAAGCAAGACAGATGGTAACTCAGAAGACAGAAGAATAAAAAAATCAGGCAAGTAACATTACAATAAATTAGAAAGGGAGTTCAGAAGGTGTGAATTAATTTTTTTAAATTTTTTTTTTTTCAAATGTGCCGCAAGTCCAGTACATGCAATATCCATGGCTGAATATGCTGCCCCAAACAGGTTTCCTGCCATTAGGACATGCACATATCCAACTCACTCATTCAGCAAAGGCATAGATGTTCTCCTCTTGCTCTTCTGCACCATGTTGGCTTGATTCCTTAAGGAGATCCGAATAAGTGAGGGAGCCAAACGACATGGTTCACCATCCACTTGCATGGGGATAGACTTGTATGTTAAAAGTGTCACCTCACGGCACTGATGCAACCTCTCTCCATGACCACCCACCTGGAGAGCAGCCTGCAAAAAATAACAAAAGAAACAAAACAACAGCAAAAATAAAAAACAAACACCACAAACCAAAACAGGAAAGTGAAAGAAAAGATAACTTGGAACAGAGAGTTAAGACGATTAAATCCAAAATGCAGTTTTGCTGACAGCATCCATTACACAGTGTTCTACATGTGAGGAGTTCTAACAAAGCACAATGAATGTATTTTCAATCAAAAATTGCAAAGCAGTAGTTAAAATCTCACAAAGAAAAGTGGTGGGCAACAAGCAGATACCTAACCATATGCACTGCACATCTCATCACCTTGTGTATGTCAAGCATATTACACACATGCAAGTATATATACACATACATGCATGCACAAATGAAAACCTGTGTTCATTCTTAAAGGTTTCAATTGTTTTGGTTGGTTTGTTTTTATACTAATAGTAATGCTATTAATTAGTTATTAAAACAACGACTCTAATCAGGTACATCTGTGAGAGAGAAAAATCATTTCCCCTCCTGAAGAGAATATAGTCCTTGAGGTGAATGAGATAAATTTTAAAAAATCCTTATCATGAAAGCTTACACAGCAACTCAACCTTGAGATCAGACAGACAGAAATAAACAAGCAGAAGGAGCTTGTTAAAAACATTTAAGAATCATGTTCAGGAATTTATTTCAAATAAATAAAACAAGGAGGGCAACGAGCAGATCCTTCAAGTTCTAGGCATACATGTTTGTGCAGAAATGTGTTTTTTTAACTAGTATGACTACTACGTGACTAAACTCTTATCTAACAAATGCAGGAAAAAAAATAATCTTATAATAATTCATTACTAACAAAGAACAGCCTAAACACAAGTCAAGACCTTAATCCTGCTCTGTGCACTTAATATTATGGATCAAGTGAGAATATGATCAATAATACTTCTTATAAAGGACTTCTCTTCCTTGACCTTCTTGGGTATGACCAAGTACATCGGGGAGACATACAGGGCAATTTAAGATTATATCAATATAGTCTGGGGTTACAATGGTTCCTCAGCATCACCACAAATGTAGACTTGTAGACCCTCAATTCTGAACTAGGCTTCCTTTGAAGAGAAAGCACAGCTCAAAGGGCCCTACTTGTTAAATTCAGTCCCAACTAAAATTGTTGGTAGCTTCTGAGATCACTTCCGATCTCAAAAGCTACCAACCATTTTAGCAAGTGGCTGAAGTTACATTAGTGGCAAAACCAAAAAAGCTTCCAACTGAAACCTGCCAGTTGGTACACGCTAAATAGACTTCTGACAGCATTTTGAAAAACATAACCAAAAATCTTCAGGGCTGAAGTAACAAAGAGTCATTCCACAAGATATACTCATAATTTTTTTATTACCTGTAGGTTATTTCCCTAATCCACTAGATCTTTCAAAAAAGAGAGGTCAAAAAAGAACCCTTAACCAAGACAGACTTCTAAAGAAATAAAGATCACCTTTTACTTTTGCTTACTTTGAAGATTAAATTTGTTTGAATTCCTCTTTGAGGAAACAAACACCATTACCATGGGTATTCACTGAGAGTGATATGCACTGAGGGCAGGGCACACAACAAGTAAGTGTGTGAGTTTAGTGAAAACAGCCTTATCCGTGTTAGTTTTAAACCTGGTCCACACAAGATATAATGGCAACAAAGGCCTAACAGTATGGACTGAAGCATGATATATACAAACCTTCCAGGAAGCCCAGATATGTGCCTTCTGCTGGCCATGCTACATTAAGCTGTAGTGGCCTAGGTAGATTAATGCTAGCACAGGTATAACTATGAACTCTCTTGACTGCATCTAATCATCCTCTGAAGAGATTCTAACCGTTTTTGACCACTGTGATAGTAGGACACTAGGGTATTTACGGTGAGATTGCTTATGGTTACACAGCTTTAGTTCACTTTAAAGACAGCATTGACAGGAAGTGCACTGACAAATTAAAATTCATGGTTGGATTTTCTTTCCCTAGCAGAACAAAAAGAGATACAACATTTGTGTCAGAAATATTACTAGATTTTTCCACAGCACTTACAAAACTTTCACAACATTTTTAGTAGGCATATGGAAACTGTATGGGCATAAAATTTTATATAATATTTCATATTTGTTTCCAGTTTTACAAATAAAATAAAAACAAAAGTTTGAACTTTTATGCCATAGACTGAAGTATACAAAACCTAAAAGGAAACAGCAATAGCTGTTTGCCCATAGAACATTCCCACAGTAAAAGCATGCCTGCAGGCTGTTCTGACTGTAATTATCTTGCCTTTGAACTTGGGAGCATTGCACATGCAAATCAGCCATGTTTTGCAAAGAATACACTTTTATTGTTAAATAACACTTCTTTGTTAGAAAAGTACAATTTGTCTCCCTTGTTTAACAGCAGAGCGTATTTCGGCCCTAGCTGAATATGGGGAATCATGGTGGTTCAGCAATGACGGCAACTTTGCACTCCGTAGTGCTGCCCACACACTTCACCAACTGTGGTAGCACCTGCAGTATACTCACCAGTGATGCCATGGTGAACCCAATGACTTCAATGTAGCCATCATCATGGCGCTGGGGCTCAAAGTCTCTGTGATCTCCAGGGTTTCCCCAGGGCATTGTGCCAGCACAATACCTACAGAAACAGGTTTGGAAAGCAAGCTTTGAGAAAGCAGTTTGTCCCGATTGGTCCTGACTAGTAGCCTGACTAGTAGCCTGTTCTGCTGTCCTCCAGAAGTATGCAGATATCCATTCCAGGATTCAGTTCAGGGACAATTAAAAGTTATGTTGACAAGGACTGGACAAAAAGGAAAACCTGTCTCTTGTTTCTAAGCTAGTACACCATCCCATCATAATCTTCAGCAGGTTCTTCTGTGAAAAGAAAATGGGGAAACACCAGGAAATAGACAAAAGAGCAGCAGCACTTTGTTCTCTCCACTTGCTCTGCTTTCTGCAGATGAGCTATTGAGCCAGAAAGCTGCTTAGACCCTCTGCTAGGCAGGCATGGGGCTGCTAGAACAACTCCAGACTTGGAACTCCATTTCTTCTCTCCCTGATGGCTCAGCAGCTCTAAGAGCACAAGGAATGCAAAACTGCACAGCTTGAGCAGGCAGGGAGAAATAAGAAGCAGGAACAGATGCAGCTGTGCCATCTATCTTTCCTGTCATTAAAGAAAGGATGTAAAAGTGATCTAAGAGCGAAAGAAGGGGGAACTTTGGAGAGGCGACACCAAGTAAAAGCTTGCAGCACGAGCAGTGCAGGACTCAAAAGATCAAGTGCTTGAGAATGCATGTGGAGCAAAGCGGTGGGTTGTCTAAAGCAGTGGTGTCAAAAGTGGAGTGCATGCACCACAGGTAGTGTGCAAGAAAACATCCACAGCTGTCAAAAAAATTATGGTGTGTGAATAAAATAGTTTGTGCATTTAATAAGTAAGAAAACAAACTTTAAAATATTGTTTCATCTTTATCACATTCTTAATTTCTGGTTTTGCATATGCTTTATAATGTACATAATATATTAGTACAATAATAAATGTATATAATTTATAAATAAATTTAAATATATTTGGGTGGTGCTCAAAAACCTTTTTTTACTGATAAGGATGCACAATCAAAAAAAGTTTGAAGATTACTGCTCTAGAGAGCAGGAGATAGATAACTTTTAATAATACAGCTATATTTCTATTTGGGACACCTCATACCATGTCAAAAAACAGCACTTCATGTAATAGTTTGGTGTTCCTTTACCAGAAAAATACTCATCTTTTCCCCCCTTCCCCTCCACCCTCTCTTTTCACACTCTTCTTCTAATTTAGTGAAAGACCAGTCATCTGTGACTTTACTATCTTGTTTGCAGGTTAGGTGCACAACTTTCGAAAGCATGTTTGTTAATAATCTCTACTATCTCTGTATCAGGATATTCAATTTTTTAAAGGCTGGTTTCGCTGCACCTTGAACTCTGATCCCATTCTGTATTGCTAATTAATGGTATTATAAGCACCTCACTCTGAAGAAGGCAGCACAGCAGCAATATGCTTCCTGTACATTCACCCAGTCTAGGACAAATTGCAGGTATCTTTTTTTTTTTTTAATTATTAGTATTTTTCTTTTATAACACCAAGCATCTGTCTTGAGCTTACCTGGGTATGTTTAAAAACACTATACACTGGAACTTCAGCTCCTGGATCTTTGGAGTCAGGTCTGTACCATCACACTACAAAGCCAAAGTGACAGAGCACAGAGAAATTGCTGAATGGAGCCACAGACAAGAGAAGTGTTGCTGCTTTGTAACAACTTTCCCAAGACTTTCCTTGGAATGTGTTGCAAATGTCATGCTCAAAACTGAAAAGTAACAGAGCCATTAAACTCTCACCTTTCTCTCTCTCCATTCCCCCCTCCTCCCACAATAGTATGACACAATTTCTCATACTTACCACAACTTTGACATGCTTGGATAAGTCTCTTGAGCTTCTTTGTAGAAAGTCTGTAAAGGCTGCCTGCGACAGAAACGTGCAGTAATTGTCATCAGTGCTTCCTTTCTTGTCTTTCCTCATTTCTTATCCCACCACAAAGCTAATTACCAAAATGCCATCCTTTTGTCAAACCTATTATTTCTTGCTCTCAGGACATATGATTTACTTCTGTTTAAAATAATGCTACTTTTCCTTTTGAGAGGTTAACCAAAGAAGGTACCCAAGGATTTAATTGCAAATTCTTGCTCACATTTGTTTCCATGTTTAAGGCACATGGGTACAGTGGGAGTCATCATCCAGAAAGATATCATATGTCATGCATTACCTTACCAGTGTTGCTTTTTTAACTGCATTTTAAAATAAAGTGTTGCCCTTTTACCTCATGAATGCAGAAGTGGGTCATTTTATTTGCATGTTCACACATGAAAATTAATCAACTCCAAATAGCTGATCTTTGCCCTCCACTCCCCACGACCCTACATCCAGACTATTCCTGAAAACTACAAAGACATAAGCCAACACTTTCGGAATTTCTCTAGGAAAGTCAATATCAATGTGCTTCCCAAACCCTGAAAGAAGCAGACCAGTTTGTCAAGAAGCTTACAAGTCAGAAGTAGGGGGACCAAGATGTGTCCAGTATTATGTCCAAAGGAACAGCATTTCTCTCACTTGCTAAGCTCTGTAAAAGAACAGTGCTTCGGGCACTTTCCAACAGACACATGTGTGTGGTGGCATTGCCAGAAACAGTACATGTGTACTTTAAATTCAGGCAAAATGAACTAGCATGAGCTCCTGATGTGAGAAAGTGAGAGGGAAGGTACTTAAGAAAACATTTGAACAACTAAGTTAGCATCATTCTGTAAGACAAATCACAACTCACCCCTGCATAAAACATTTTATTTCTAAATCGGCTGTTGAATTTCTCTGGATTTGCCTCTGTGAAAGGATAAAAAGGAAAAATATGAATACCCTAATAAAACAAGTAGATTTCATTGTACCTTCATGTTCCCTGCTAGCACTGTAGTGCTTTAAGCACACATCACTCAGTGAAAATAGACAGTCCCCCATCTGTCACTATCTGCTATCAGATTTCAGACATTGATATTGAATTCTTCCTCTTTCCTGTAGAGTGAAAATAGATGGAAACATGAGCAAAGAGGTAACAAGAGTACAAATAGTTAATTTAGCACCTCTCAGATTATTAATTTTATGATCTCTCATAATATATAATTTGTAAGAATTCTGTTTCTACCAATGCAGAAGAGACCTTTGACAATTATTGAAACACTAACCCATGCTTTGAAGGAGTATAGCATTAGTAAATTACAAGATGAAACAGACATTTAAATTCTGATGTATTACAAAAAGATACTGAGAAAAAGACATCACTACCCAAATACTCCTGCAGCAAATAAATAAGCGCCTACTCTAAAACCTAGAGAGCTGTTTCATTTTGTTTAGACTGCAAGTGATGGAGAATTTTCATAGTCCACTAGTAATGAACATCTAATGGTTAATTAGCCTCACTGTTAAAATAAATGTGGTTTTTCTTTCCTATCTTGAACTTTTCAGACTCTAACTGCCAACTGCTAAATCTTATTATACTTCTCTGTCAGATTAAAGAGCCCTCAACTATCAGATATCTTCTCCTTGAGTAAATACTTATAGGCAGTGATTAAATCGCCTCTTAACCTTCTTTCCGATAAGCTAAATGGAGTTCCTTTAATCTCCCAGTGCAAGGCATGTTTCCCAGAATAAAGGTCATTCTTGTGCCTCTTTGGGAACTGCTTTCCTAGTCTGTGGAATCCAGAGATATCAGAAGCAGCCCTTCTGACACTGTATTTGGTGGTAGTACCAACCACCTACCCTTGGCTCAAGTGATTCTCTAGTGAGAACATCCATCTATCAAGATAGTCCTTCTAGCTAAAGCATCACACTGCTCTGAACACTTCCAAATTACTCCTTCTCAAATGACCACTTGAAACAATGTTTCTAGTTCTCTTTGAAGTCACTACAGCTCACAGAATAAGGCTCCATTTTGTAAGAATGAGTTACAGTGCATTTCTTCTTTGATTGTTTGCCCAGCTACTGCATCATCCATTTGTTGTGCCTGGAACGCAGTTAGGGACACATCTACTTCAAACAATTAATTTAACTGCATAAGTAAATCTCATCTCACTTACTGAGCTGGCAGCTCTGTAGAGAAAGTCTCAACACTCCATGCTAAGAAGCAGGAGGCTCCTGAAGCCTCAGTGCCTGTGCTGCATGCTCTCTGATGCAGTTATCTCCAAAGGCTCTGGGCTGCAGCTACCAGAGCACTGGCTCTTACATGCAGCTTAGGACAAATACAAATCTGAACCAAAGCCCTGGTTTAGAAGAGAAAAGGAGCCATACTGAGGTCAACGACTCAGCAGTCCTTCAATATACTGAACTGCTCCTACTTCTGACATAGGCAGATAAGTGCAAGCAGTGTCCTTCCTCCCTTTCTGTGATGTGGAATAGAGCCCAAAGTTGACGAGAGTGAAACTTTAATTGAAGAAGTAAAACACTGACTTCATATCCAAGGCTCACTCTGTCCTCACCATTCTCAAGCCATCAAGGGAGTACAAAATAGAACATGTTAAGACTGTGTGTGCATGTAGTAGGGTTTGCATTGCAAATAAACAGTCCTGTAGAGTTAAGGGATCAATTAGTTCATCAACAGGGATAAAGTAAACTGCATCTCCCCTGTTCCACCAAAACATAAGGATAACAAGGGAGAAAACTGGAAAAAGTCTCTAACTAAAACACTTCCTGAAGAAGCAGAGCTGAATACATTAGTCTTGGAGCCAACACTCAAAGCCCAATCTTGTTAGTCACAATAAAAATGTAAATGTTTCCACGGAAAAAGCCACATTCATGTACAGATTCCCCTGAGATATCACAATCACTGCTCATTCTAAATAAACAATTGATCAATCTTTATTGCATAAAGTGCCCTGATAGGCTGAGAGGTCAATTTCATTTATTTTGGTCTGGCAGGAGGTTCATGGAGTTTGTTTTAATACTACATGGGATTACAACAGCTCCACACCAAGCAACTGCATGCAACCACTTATCTTAATGGACCAAGTGCTACAGCCATGAAAGAGCTTTAAGCTTTACAAGAGTTTCTCTAGTTTGCCATCAATCCTAAATGAGATCAGAATCTGTTTTGCACTGCTTAATTCATAGAATCATAGAATAGCTTGTGTTGAAAGGGACCTCTAAGGATCACCTAATCTAACACCGCTGCAGTGAGATGATCTTGAACAAGATCAGGTTGCTCTGAGCCTGGTTCAACCTGACCTCAAATATTTTGAGGGACAGGGCATCTACCACCTCTCTGGGCAACCTGTGCCAGCGTTTCACCACTCCCATCATAAAAAATTCCTTCCTTATATGTAATCTAAATCTGCCCTCTTTTAGTTTAAAAGCATTACCTTTGTCATGTCACAACAGGCCCTACTAAAAAGTCTGTCTCCATCTTTGTAAGAGTGAGACTTGTGCTATGAAAAGCTCTCCTGGCCACATACACCCACTCACAGACACACAGCTTGCTCTGCCAAGTATTTTTTCATTCATGTAAATTTTTAAAACACTGGCATCTCTGGAATAATGTTCGTTCTTTATAGGGGACCATAACTTCATTATTAAGTAATGCCTCCATTAAGTGAGAAAGTAGCCATGCATTTCATCTCTACAGTATATTCACAGTCACATTAGCAATGCATAATGATAAGCATTCATAAAAAAAAATGCATACAGCTGTCATCATTTCATTCCTGTGCCCTTTTGTGGCCCCTCATTATTATTCCTAAAGCTTGAAGCAGTCTTAAACATTATAAAATATGCATTAGCTCATTCCATCATGTATCCTGCTCTTTATTTAGCATGGCATTAAAGTGCTATCTTTTCATCTTGAAGTGACACTCCAATAGTATGAAAGTGAAGGGAGGCTAAGATTCAGAAAAAATACCTGCATATGAAGCAGAAATGGCCAAAAGCTGAACACAGACAATCGAACAAGGTTTGTTTACACAAGCATGCTTGCCTAAATCATAAAAATAGAGTAGTTCATGTCAGTCCGAAGTCCACCTGTTAAGCCACATTTGGATCTGTATGGGGTGGTATAACTGCCATTGGCAAGGGAACAAAGAAGATGCTACAACAGCTCAAATTCGTGACAGTTTTGTGGACATTAAAACCTTTCACTTGCACAGAGACATTGTGGGTCTGTATGAAGTCCAAGGATACTATACTATACTCATCCATAGGTAACAGCTGTTCAGTTTGGGAAACACAATTATCCTCCTGCTACCCTGCTACTGCCACAGTTGTGTAGCTTTTTTCCTCCCTCCACCTCCACACTTGGACCTGACTTGCCTATGTTTTTCTTTCTGCTTTATTTTGACACTTGAATCAGCATAAACTTCCTCTATATCTGTACCTGGTATCTCCTTCAGATGATCAAAAACTTTTTAAAACTCCACTTTTAGCCCTTTTCCTCCAGTGAATGCCATTTTTCCTTGTACTTTCTTAATTTTTAAATCATTAAGTCCCCCAGACACTCATAATACAACCACTTTCTTGGGGATACTTGTATGTATCTTGGGTTTTTATGTTCCAGCTTTCCTTCTGAATTATACGAAAAGGATGTTAAATCCAACTCCCATTTGCAATTAATAAAATAATTATCCATTCCCAAAACTAAGGAAATAAAAAGTTTCTATTACCTCTAGATTCATGGAACTCCAGTGTAACATGTGCATCAAAACCAAGGCTGAAGTAATTATTGAAGACATTGAGAGGAAGCTGTAATTGGATAATTAAGAGACATGTAAAAATAACATGAATTAAACATTCCATGACACACCAGGAATTAACTACTTTAAATCTGGCATCTCATGAAATCCTATGAAGAAGAAAGTGGAACGTATCAGAAAAATGCATGCAGAAGGTTGCTCTAAAGGCTAGTAATAGCTTGTGGAAGATGATCAGATACAAAAGCCCAAAGAACACAAACATACATCTACAGTGCTTTATGATCATATATGTATCTTTGTAATCACATTAAAGGATTCCTTCTGTTGTCATGGAGATTTCCCATAATGCTGCTCCACTTAACATGTCAATAATAAGGTTTTTCTAATTGCCAGCACTTCAAGCTGGCAAATGAAACTCAAGCTGTGTTCTTCCTGCTTCGTATATAACCAGGAGCAATGCAAGTCCCAGACAAGAAGCGTTAATTCTATTGAGGATGCATGAGGCAGGGAAGCACACATCTGGCCTCTTATCATTACACGTGCCCAGCAAGGCTGCAGAGAGAGAACAGTAGCATCCAATAGATAAACTGGAAATTATAACCGAGAAGAGGAAAATGGTTCACAAATTCCTTTTTTTATGATTGTAACACTTTCAACATCTCCAGTCCAAATGATGTATCATTATCAATGTCATCTCCTCACATGAAAATTTTCCCATTCTTCAACTATCAAGATACACTAATGGAGATTATGTGAAGACCCACACACAAATAAGTTAAATACAAAAATACACTACACCTTGTTGTAAGGTAGGAAACAGTTGGTATCCATTAGCAAAATCCTAAGGAATTAAATTTTACATCCTGTTTTTAGTTTTGTCTAATTTAGGAATGGATGGTAGTCACAGCGTTGCTTCTCCTGCCACCCCAGGTTAACTAGAGAAAAACAACAATGTCCTTTCAGACAAAATGCTAGGGATTTTTCTCCAGGATTTAGCTCTTGATGTAAATGTTCAATGCCTGAGAGATACAAACAAAAAATATAAGGCTGGTATGCACTACGTTTAGCACATCTCTGGAAGTACTGACACATGAAAAAAAGCAAAAGGAAGAGATGAAGAAAATTAAAACATTTTAGAGCTTCCCCAAACATACAGCTTATTGTGTAACCCAGTGATACTCTTAAGCATCCTTACAGTCTCCCTGTGAAAAAGAAGGCTCTAACCTTACGTGCCCCATCCTCCAACTCATCCTGTGGTAAATCAGGGTTGCGCTCAACTTGGAGATTCCAGCGGTCCAGCTGGACAATGGTCCCATCTTCTACATGGCACAGGATCTTGGACACTGGTTCATCTGTGTAACCCTGACAGCAGAGTGTCACCAGAGTATCAGCCATGGATAGGGAAAGCAAAGCAAGTAACACCAATTAACTGTTAGGCCCTCCTCCCTCTGGTCTAAAATGCTAGATCAGATGTCCAACATCTCAAAATATTGCTAAATTTTGACATATCCAGTATCTTAACAAGCTATTGCTAAGCTACTCAAGTCCTGGGTAGGCAAAGTAAGGCCATAAGGAGAGGACCTCAAAGTGTATTTACCTTGCCTGGAGTGACTCCAGTGATGTAGTCAAGGATACATACAGAGAAATAAAGTTTTGAGTATGCTTAAAAAAGAAGCCTGTATACCCTCCTTATTATTTGTCCTGAAATACCAGACAGATACATCTGTGTACACTTTTATTACAACAACAACACCGTTAATAATTCAAGATCCCAGACGGGAAATTGAGCCAAACCATTCTGCCCAACTGAAGCAGACCTTGGACACAGCCCTGACTGCTATTTTAGCCAAAATTAAGTTCAACCCTACACAACTAAGTCAGAGCAGCAAGTTGAGAGCCCACATATAAGGGTACCCCAGTCAGTGCTTACCCCACCCCAGTTGAGGGTGCGGGCAAGGTCATTCCCAGTGCCAAGTGGAAGGACAGCCACAGGAGGAGGGGGGCTGAGTTGCAGCTCATCGAGGATGGAGAGGATCCAGCCCACCTATAAAATGGGAAATGCAAACAACTGTGAGGAAGATTATAAGGGATGGAATAAAGAGAAAAGACATATTTTGATGGTATTCCCTTTACAGGGACTATCAAGTAAAACAAAAAGGAGGAGGAAAAAAAAGTGAAGCTATCTGAAATGTAACTCTACAACTGCCCCATCTGAGGATTCACTTTTCAGAGAACCAGTACAGCAGTTTTCATGAAGCTCCTGTGCAAGCAGAAACAATGGCATATAAACACTGCCTATCTTTAACAGAACAGAGATACTGAGGAAAGGGAGCACACATAAGTTGCTGTTCTTTAAGCAGGATATAAGACCATATAAAATTAAACCCGGTATTATGAAGCTGCCTAAATATTG
This sequence comes from Actenoides lindsayi, assembly GCA_025331215.1. Taxonomy (NCBI): domain Eukaryota; kingdom Metazoa; phylum Chordata; class Aves; order Coraciiformes; family Alcedinidae; genus Actenoides; species Actenoides lindsayi. Next base: position 6,453 of record WTSP01015534.1, on the reverse strand, counting down.
TTCTGGAAAATACTGTATTTAAAAATGAGAGAAGAATAATACGGACAATTAAAGATATTTATTTTTTTAATTGTTATGCTAAAAGAAGGTAAAACTTTGACAACTGTTATGAAAGAACATGCAAGAGACACATTAAAACACCATGGCATCTCAGAGCATGTCCTGGTTCAAATGAAGTCAAGCATGGACTTGCCCACAGGTCTTCCATTCCCGAGTCAAGAGAGCTTAGTGCTGAATTATTTCACTCGGTGCAAAACATAATATATATAATATATAAATACATTCTAGTCATAGGTATATACACTCATCTATAAAAGACTAAAAAACTAGAATAAAAAGAAACATTGTTGAAGACTTTGGGTTGAAATACTGAATCTGGATGATTTGTATGTAAGCTATTAGCTATTTTAGAGAGCTATTTCTCTCTCCTGTCCCTATTCAGGACTACATAAAACTTTCTAATAGAAATCTAGTCAAAAGGAACAAATTGATGTAAAATATTTTCTTTTCATTAAATGATAATTTCCAAAGGAGGAAAGAATTTTTGCTGAAGATGCTATCAAACTTTTTATGACTGAAATTCTTTCTAAAAAAAATAGGACTATTTTTAAACTGTTTCTCACTATCTGTGGGAGAATATGTACTGCATTTTTAAATAAAGCATTAAGAAAAAAAAATATAAAACTTGGGGCTTTTCCTCCCATACCAGTGTTCAAAGATGCATTTTCTACTGGAAATATAGGCTTTTAAATAAGACAGAAAACTGAAATCCTGACTGCAGCTGGACAGGATTTTTCCTCCCCCAATTAGTATTACTATGATTACAAAGAGATTCTTAACCCCAACCGGGAAGACACTGGAGCTTCATGGAAGGCACCCAGCATAACATGGGCATTGGGAGCAACAACTGAAATTTGAGGGATTGCAGAGGGAGTGGCCTGATAAATACAGCAACCACCATGCTATTTGGTATTCTAGGGTATGTCTTTCTCCAAGTCTCTTGACAGTTAAATAGAATTCTGTATAAACAGCATTTATCAGAGTTACTTACCATAACCAACTGTCCAATCATTAAAGTATTTGTCTAGGATGTGATCCTATATTAGAGCTCATTGTCTGACAACAGTATCTGTATCACATCATCTCTCATGAAGCGGGATGTCACCAAAGGTACTTAGGTCTGCCATAGGCACCATGGTAGGACTAAATAGCATCCTTAAGGCATTTTCAGAGGTATGTAATCCTCTGCCTCTCAAAATATCTATCCTTCAGTATTGATAACAGGAGACAGAATAAAGAGTCCTGATAACTTCACTGGGGCCAGGACTTCTTTAAGAGTTCTTTGTCAGTAGTCCTTTGTTATTGACATCACTGACTTAATCCATACATCTGTACCTCAGCCACCCACAGGTACGGGTAACATTACAATGCCTACTACTTTTTTAAATGCTTTTAACTGATAAACAGAAACTTAATTTCTAAGTACACCATTGGTATTTAACTTGAGGCCCTTTCTAAACCTTGTACGTTAGATTTACAATCAAGGATGACACAAGACTATCATTTCCCTGTAAAGAGAAAACTCCTGACTGCTTTGAAGGCAAAGCTTTCCATTCATGCCCTGGAAAGGAACAGCAAACAGCGATGATGGAAAAGTTACAGTAAGTTCTGATTCACCTCAGTACTGCAGGGTATCATCTGGTCTTACTGAATATTCACCAGTCCATCTGAGCCAGATTTTTCATTTCTAGATGTAATGGCTTGGGGAATAACTAGATAGTAATTTGCTTCAAACTGAGCAGCAGCAAGGGTAACAGCGGAGTGTAGCTCATACTAGTGAGAAGGTGCTGCCACCTGCCGCTTGCACTGCTCAGCAAAGGAAAAACAAAGGATGGTCAGACTCGACGTAGTTGAGTTCATTTCTATTTTAATATTTTCGGGATAAGGTGTTTTTTCTTCTTGATTAAAATATTGGCTTCCTTAGATGGAAGAAAAAAACTTTCACAAAGAGATTGAAACACTTCTTTGCAGCTTATGCCTTATGCTAAAGCAATATCTTACACGTTTCTCAAGGAAAGTCCACAATTCAGTAACAGTAAAATCTTGTTTTCTCCAGGTACCAGCAAGACAGTAGTCTAATCATTGGTTTTGTCTTCACTCTTGCAGGAAAAGCAATAATATTAGTAACTGTTACAGCTAGGGTTTTAAAAGAGCCTGCAGAAGCTGAACATAAAGTTCTCCCAGAAGTTCAGGCAGAGATGGATTAAACATGGGAGTTCAGGTTGCTACAAAAAACCAACCAAACAAAAAGCCCAATTGCCCCAAGCATCTACATGTATCTATCCTGGCCAGCCACTGTACCTTGCAAGCTGTAATGCATTTTCCTTCCCATAATTACTGTTATAGCTATTATCAAATGCGTATTTGGGGAACAGAACTTCATAGAGATTAAAGGTCAGTTTTTCAACTGTATTTCAGCACTCAGTGGCACAGACTGAAATTTACAATATTCCTAAGAATGGGAAAGATTAATGTAGTTATAATATCTCCATTACCATTCATGGCTCCCAGACCCTGAACTGAAGAGCCTGTCTCAAACTGAAGGAGCTTAAGTCCTCTAAAGAGGTGACCCTACTTGCTTATCCAAGAATACATGGAAATTCACTAGCAAAGAAAAATACAGAATCTGGGTCTATCAGATCCCTGGCTGTCACTATGACCAATTTAATGTCCTTCCTCACAGATGCTTTGTAAAGAAAGTGAGGAAAATAACTCTCTTTAGGCACCGAGGAGACAGTACTCAGACATCATGGAGCCAATAGCAGGAAGGAGCAGAAATTAAGATTTAACAGCACTCAGACACTGATTTAACCTGTTAGACCCACAGATTTGTGTAAACAGTGAGCAGAGGCCAGCAAAGTTAGTCTTCCTTTTTTTAAGCTGTACCGAATCTTTATTCATACAGCACACAGGATCTTGGACATTAGGATCTGGCCTCATCACTATACCTATCAAGTCAGACAGAAAATTGTTGTTAAACAAAGTAGATTTCACAAGCAGAAGGTACAGAGAAGGCTCTGCAGGCATCATGAGGTGGGAAACCCAAAACTGCAAGGAATTTAATCATTTGGCCAATGACAACAGGGCTGCTAGGTGTCAGCCACCTACCGTCCCGTCCCCACCACAGGCCAGGATCCGCAGGTTTGGCACTTTTCTGTACAGCTCCAGCCTGCCCAGAGGAGGGAAAGGGCAAAGAAAGGAAAAAGTCAGAACAATAACGCAGACACTTTTTATGTGTTTTTCCAAGTGACAGTTTAACCTCCACTTACTGCATCTTTGAATATTCATAACTAAGGATATGGGCAGAAGCAGAAAAAAATAAAATAAAGTAAAATAAAATAAAATAACAAAAAAAATCATCTCAGTGTTACCAAAAGCTTTAGCAGTAAGGAGGCATCAGCCCTGGCACTGCAGGTGGCAGCAGCCCCAACCCAACCTGTGTCCTGTGGTTCATTTCACATCTTCACACACACACAGAGCACTGCTAGAATATGAAATGGGGTCTGTCTCCATGGTTAGGCAAAGTGTGTGTGTGTCTGTGTATATATATATACATATATATTTCAAAGTATATACTGAAAGTATTTGATCATGCTAAATCAGAAAGGACAGATTCTCATATTGCCTCTGGAGATAATAAAATCTTTCCTTTTTCTCTTATCCTAAAGCATATAATTATAAACACTGATGTTTTTAAATAAAACTTGGTGTTCTTCATCAGGATTTGCTGAGCCATCATTTCTGAACCATGTAGAAATGCCAACTTCTTCAACAGTAACTATTTTTTTAATACCACAGAAGGCAAGAACGTCTAACAGTTCTTTCTCTGAATATCTGATCTAAGATACCAGCAGGAGGCCCAAAAATGTATCTGTTGAAGACCTGCTCCTTCAGTTGCATGAAAAAGAGGCATAATCAAATATCTCCTAATGGAGGGAGTACAGTCACATGTAGAGGTCTGAGTGATCAGAGGAACTAATTCTCCTTTAACTTCATTACACAGCTGTGTAATGTATATGCAACTTAAAGCTTCTCTACATCACGAGATGACCAGCAGTGAAGGTGTTTCTGCAGGAATAAAAGCTTGGGTACCTTGAATAGCAAATACTTGGGACAATTCTTATACAGGTAAATACTTGCTTTTACATTATTACTATCTTTTTATGCTGCCTAGCATGTGAAAGTAGTGCTGAACAGACAGTAAAGTAAAGCACTTATCCCAAATACCATAGAAGGATGGTCTCTTAACCCTTAGCAATGAGAATCAGCCCTTTAAAGACAGGCCCTCCCCACCTTGGAAGGCACTCACCACTGCAACTATTGCCCAGATAAGCTAAGTTAGTTATTCAGCAAGCACAGATAGCTGCATGCTGCTGTCATGTATGGAAATCTGGAGGTAGCCTCAATTCATTGTAATGCTCAGCCATTAGGGAACGGTCAGGCACTGGGATCAGCAGCTAGTCTGTCTCAGAGCCATCTGGAACTGGCTCTGTCTGACATGGTGGCAGCTCCTGATCTCTTCTCACAGAAGCCACCACTGCGGCCCTCCTCCTCCAGTACTAATACCTGGATACATAAGCCTCATACAGTCTACTAATCTATCCAGGTTAGACCTCTGTCTGCATTCCTGATCAGAAAAGAATTATGGTTTGCGGTGGTAAAGGCTTGAGAACTTACGCATCTCTTGGCCCTTCCTGAGAGAGATCAAAGACCTGGCGTGGATTCAAGTACCACATAAACATTTGGAGAACCTTGGTGCCCTGGGAAGACAGAAAAACCAAAGCAAGTAAATATTATTAAATAAATATTATTAATAGTTTAATGATTATTAAAAATAAAAGTGTTCACTATTCACTACGTTTGGACTGTTTTTCTTCCTTCTGTGCTTTAAAAAGCAAACAAAGAAAAAGGCAGACCAAATGTTCAGCTCCCACAGCAACCCAATCCCCTGTCTCTTGCCACCTGCAATGGGGAACCTCTGTTATCCCACACCATCTATGACAGCAAGAAGTTGAACAAGTTTGTGGGTTAAGTTGCGATCACATTGAACAGTGTCTTAGCCAATACCCAAACAATGACACAGCTTTGACCTCCACCACCAACACCATGAACATTCATAACTGTAGACCTCTACCATCTGATGAAGCAGGAGTAAAAGACTCCATGGGCTACAGCTGACTCAATGCTCTCTCAGTGCAGTGTGGCCAGGTCACCACCTAAAACTATAATGTCTCCTTTTTCAAACTCTCGGGTTCATATTCCAGACACTCAACTTCCTTCTTTCATGTTCTTCCTGGGCACAAAGTGGCAGGATCTCTTACTAGCAAAAGATGGCTAATAACCTTATGGGGTGAGCTTCTACTCCAAAGTAATTCAAGAATGCCTTTGAACTGGACTTGCTGCAGAGTTGGGTGGAGAGGAACCTCATGAAGTTCGACACGATGAAGTATAGGGTCCTGCACCTAGGGAGGAATAACTCCATGCACCAGTACAGCTTAGTGGTTGACCTGCTAGAAAGCAGCTCTATTTCCTACTGTAGAAGTGTCAAATGTGTAAAGATTCATTAGCAGTGAGTAAGAAACCTGACAAATACAGTTTAGATAACCTTTCAGATCTCCAAAGTTTGAATGACCTTTTATTTATTAAGAGGTGAGTAAAGCCTTTTTTTTTATAGCCAATATGCACTGAAATCAATAAAGCTGGATTTCTGCAAAATATATTTCAACATCAGCACTGTTAATAAAAAGTTACAGCTCAAAGCCTGGTTAGTGCATGCACCTCTACTGTGAAGATTTACAGAATAGGCTTATTTTGACATACTATGAGCACGTAGTGACTTGAATGATCTACTCAGAGTGCATGAGATGAAGTAGAGATGCAGTCATGAGTTCATGTTCACGTTATAAACAGGTTTGTCAATACAAACACAGAAGACCACAGAGGACACACACACCTCTTCTAAGGACTGCAATTCAGGCATAGAGTTCTTCCTATCTGATTGACCAAGAACTAGTCTCATTCGCATAAACCGCTGTTAAACTAAAATTTTGTGACCTGGATCCAGATTATGTTCTTACCTGATTCCCTCCACTTTTTGGATTGACAAAAACCAGCAGTGGTTTCATAAGTGGAGAGGAGATAGGCTTTATCACAAATGGCCGACCTTTGTTATCCTGGGAAAGGGAAGCAAGAAAACAGTTTAGTACAAGCTATGTATGTTTCCCTGGCATAAGACATGTAGGAGACCCAATCTAGCTCTGGCAAAACTACCTCAGTTACTGGAAATAGTATAGCCATCCTAGTGTGGTGCTCAGCTGGGACTAATTCATCCAGCTGAGAAAATTGAGTAAGAAAATAAGGGGGGGGGGGGGGGGGGGGGGGGGGTGCATTTAG